>MDKI01039419.1:0-11517 GCA_005239505.1 Nicotiana paniculata | reverse complement strand
ATATATATATATATATATATATATTTATTTATTTATTTATTTATTTATTTTTTGTTTATGAAATACCAAGGCTGATTTTATTTATTTATTTATTTTTTAGAAGTTTTTTTGCTGAAAATGAAAATGATAGGAAAAACTCAAGGCAGTGCGGACCCAGTGTATTTCTAGGAAATTTTCTGTCTCCTTAGTGGAAGAAAGTGAGTGTTTATATAGAGTATGGGTGAAAAAAGGGATAAGAATCAAGGTAAAAAGGAATTTTCCAGCATTCCCTAAAAATCAAGAAATGACATCTTCCCAAAACAGAAAATAGACAGCCGTCCAATTTCTGGTATCTTCTTAACACAGAAAATGGACAACTGTCCAATTTCTGAATATTTCAAACCCTATCCTTATCCTTTCCTACTCAGATTGGGACATTTTTCCATGTTCTAGAAAATTCTTATTAGTTACTGAAAATTTTCAAGTTAAAATTCCAAAATTGACCCTTCAGGGTTTTGAAATTGCATCAGAACCAGACCTGGTTCTGGGCCTGAGTCGTGTGACTCTGGTCCAAAGAACTTGGGCTCTCAAAACAGCCTTGAATCTGTGGGCCTGTCTATCACAAACATGCCCAACTTTTGAGCCCAGTTAAATGGGCCAATCAGTAGGGGCCCAAATCCTAACACTAACAAACAATTATCAAACATGCATTTACTAATTATAATTCTATTTAATAAATTTGAATAAAATAACAGATTAGACAAATGAAAACTGTAACACTGAAAAATAAACATCATAATAATAATAAAATAAAAAAAATAGAAAAGAAAAAGGTATACCTAAATCAGACTGTTTTTGGCTAAAGGGGATCTAGTTGCTAAAAACTCTCTTACCAAGACACCCATCTGGAATCTGAAACCCCTGATGGGAGATCTTGGCTGGAGGATTTTTTGGACAAGCTAGGTAGAATAAAACTTGAAAGGGGGGCAAATCTCGGGTTTGGGGAAACTCAAATATGAGATCTACCTAATTTGGTGAAGTTTTTTGGGAATCTATTGGTAGGATAGGGTTCTAGAGGGTGTGGGGGTTATATGGTAGGGTTTTGGGTGAGTTTAAGGTTTCGCCGCCGCCGTGGGCGATTTCTGGCGGCGGTGTACGACGGGGCTAGGGTTTCTGGGAGTTTTAGATCTAAGATCCACCAAATTTGGTGGGAGTTTTTGGGAGATCTATTGGTGTGGTAAGGTTTGAGAGGGTATGAGGGTTCTATGGTGTGGTTTTCGGTAGGTTTAGGGTTTCGCCGCTACCGTGGGCGATTTCCGACGGTGCTGTAAGGCGGGGCTAGGGTTTCTGGGGGGTTTCGGATTTAAGATCCACCAATTTTGGTGGGATTTTTGGGATATCTATTTGTGTGGTTAGGTTTAGGGGGTGTGAGGAGTGTATAGTGTGATTGTGGGTGGAATTGGGGTGTCGCTGCCGCCGTGGGCGATTTCCGATAGGCGGCGACGGTGCGGGGTTTAGTGGCGGCTAGGGTCCGGTTTAGGTGAGAGGGAGATGAATAATGAGGGGTTTTTGGGGTTGGGGGTGTCTAGGACATATATATACTTATTGAGGGGTGAGTTCCTAGCCGTTGAGGTCGATTGGCACCTAAACTGTGGCATATGGTTTAGTTGGGGAGACGTACTAGGATTGGGGATTGGGATGGGGTAAGTTTCAAAGCAATTGGGCCATTTAATTTGGCCCAGTCCGGTTTTGGCTTATAAATTTGCCTTTTTCCTTTTCTTTAATCCTTTTTCTCTTTTTTTTTGACTTTAAATTATAATTAATTGAAAACCTAAATTGAGTACTAAATTAATCTAATTTGTAAAATAAAAATAATTATTTACATAATAGCATATCCTAAATTATTAAATTTTTTTTACTAATTTAACACTAAGAACTAAAAATGTCAAAATAAATAAATTTTGTGATTTTCTTCTAATAATATAATCAAATCATGTAATTAGATGCTAGATGTAATAAAAAACCTAACAATTCTATATGATGAAGAATAATTTTTTTTTTATTTTCCATGACTTCAAAATGCTAAAAATGCATAAAAATGCAAGTAAATGCGAATAATTTCAAATAATTACCAAAATTCTAAAAAAGAATCTTAAAACAAATAAAAATAATCTATTTATTAGTTTTGTGGGATTATTTTCTGATGAGGTAAAAATTACATGCTCACAAAAGCATCTCTACTACAAACTGAAATAGTACTTGTAATAACAACATCGGATGACTCAGCCTGAGGCCTGACTGGAAAAGCATAACAGTAGGGCTGGGCCCCATCACTCTGAACCATATCCCTGGGAAGGCCTCTAGTTGGCGGGCCTCCACCTATAACGGCCTGACCTCCACCTCTAATAGTCTGGCCCCTACCTCTGGCTGCCTGACCCTTACCTCTGGCTGGCTGAGCTGGCAGTGCCACAACTGGTGCCGGAACCATGGCACGAGAACCCGGATTCTATGACGGAGCACCCAATTGTCTCGGACAGGTCCTCCTGATATGCACATAACCTCCAGACTCGAAGCATCCATCCTGAATAGGAGGTGCACTGATAGAATCTTGTGATGCACTGCAGACTGGCTGTCCAGAAGGAGGAACATAAGGACCACGGCTCCCTGAAGCACTATGGTATGCCTGAAATGCTGAATGGAATGGCCTGGGAGGATGGTCCCTACCGAAAGTACCCCTGCCTCCAGATGAGGCACCGCTGAACCCACCAGAATGACGAGGTCTCTTGTCAGATCCCTGACCTCCCTGTGCAAAACCAACCCGACTCGCCTGGCGACATTGGCAGCCGCCTGAAAAGAAATCTCACTCACAGTCTCCTTAGCCATCTGCAATCTGATAGGCTGAGCAATTTCGTCAATAAACCTCCTCACTCTCTCTCTCTCGGTAGGAAGAAGAGAAGAGCATGACGGGACAACACTACAAAAATGGGTCTCATACTGAGTTATAGTCATACTGCCATGCTGGAGATGCTCGAACTGAAGGCAGTGTTCCTCTCTCAAGGTGATAGGTAGAAACTTCTCTAGGAAGAGCAGAGAGAACTGATCCCAAGTAAGAGCTGGCAACCCAGCTGGTCTGGTCAACAAATAATCTCTCCACCATTACTTAGCGAAAACCAGTCATCTGAAATGCAGCAAAGTCGACCCTATTGGTCTCCAACATACCCATGTTCCGAAGAACCTCATGACAGTTGCCAAGATACTCCTAGGGATCCTTTGAAGTAGCACCACTGAAATAGACTGGGAAGAGCTTGGTAAACCTATCCAATCTTCACAAAGCCTCAAAATACATAGCTGACCCATCACCGGTCTGTGCCGCAGCAACTGGCTGAACTACTTTGACTGGATGAGCTGCTGGAGTCTGATACAGGGGAGCCATCTGCTCTGGAGTGTGAGTAGCAGGAGTCTAGGCTCCTCCTCCAGCCTGAGAGACGGCTAGTGCCATGGGAAATGCGCCAGTCTGGGCCACACTCTCCATAAGGCCCACCAAACGGACCAAAGCATCCTGAAGCACTAGGGTGGCAATGCACCCCTCGGGGACCTGAGATGGCCCGGAAGGAACAGTCTGAGTTGGAACCTCCTCGTCGAACTCTACCTGAGGCTCCATTTTGGGGCTACTGCTCGGGCTCTGGGCTTAGACCTGCCCCTGCCTCGACCTTTGGCACGACCTCGGCCTCGATCTCTGCCCCTCGTAGGATCTTTCACTAGAGGCTCTAGCTGCTGCTCAGCTGAAGAAGTGGTACGTGTTCTCGCCATCTGCGAGAAAATAAGAGTAGAAGAGTTCAATCGGTATTGACAAAACAAAGTCGCACGACAGAGATGACTAAAAGTGAAATTTTGTTCCAAAACTTCATAGCCTCTAAGAGATAAGTACATGCGTCTCTGTACCGATCCCCCAGACACTACTAAGCTCGTTCGTGAATTTTGAGACCTAGGCAACCTAGTGCTCTGATACCAACTTGTCACGACTGGGAAACCCCACCGTCGGGACCGTGATGGCACCTAACATTACACTTGCTAGACAAGCCAACATTAGAGATTTATTAGCTAATTCTTTTACATTTAAGTGATTAAAAATAAGCAAGCTATAACAAGTCAAAATGAACGCGGAAATTTATATAACAACTTTGATTATATTCTACGACTACCTAGAATCCGGAGTCATAAATCACGAACATTTTAAGATTTTATTACATGTATTTTTCCGAAAGAAATACAACTATTTGCGAAATAAAGAAAACAACAATGTATGAGGTATGGAAAGGGATTCTAGGGTCTGAGGATGCCAACATGACTACCTTGGGTCTCCTAGCAAGTGAATCCTACAGGCAACCTCTCGATCAACTCGGACCAACTCAAAAATCTGCACAGGAAGTGCAGAGTGCAGTATCAGTACAACCGATCCCATGTATTGGTAAATGCCGAGCCTAACCTCGATGAAGGAGTGATGAGGCTACCGCAGGCACTCACAATATAATATGCATACAATATATAATAAAAACAGAAAGGAAGACAGAATAAAATAAAGTAGTAACTTGCAAGAAGTGAATACAGTTCTCAAAGTATTTTATTAGTGTTCAGGTACTACCAATCCTTAAGTGCAATTTAAGACTATCGTACAACTAACACAATCAGGGAAAAGTCTAAGAATATAGATTGTTGTGGCGCGCAACCCGATCCCACCGTACATATCATATTCCTCCCTTATTTCCTCTTAATAACATAAACAACAAAATATAAATAAAAGTGTTGTGATGTGCAACCCGATCCCACCATATCACAATAATCACAATCACAGTTCACCCTTATTCCACCGCAATCCATCATTATTACACCTGTTGCGGCGTGCAACCTGATCCCACCGTACAATATCAATTCAACCTTATTCCTTCTCAATATATCACCCTTATTCCACATGTTGCAGTATGCAACCCGATCCCACCATATCAATATCAATTACTCAGTATGTACAGAAATTTTGCAATTCAAATCACAAAACCCTTCACAATACTTAAACTTCAAACCAAAGAAAATGGGAAGCTTGTACACTATGAAACTTCACACAAGTAATACTACTCAGAGAGACCAATCCAGAATATACCATAAAAGTAGCGATAAACCAGCTTAAGCAAATAATAGGATACAATGAAGCTACAGAACAACTAATACCTTCAACAAAGGGAAACAATGTCTAACAAGTAGCAATTAGGCATGGGAATACAAGTAAATCATGTAACAATTAAGGCAGGGAAAAAGACATTATAGGAAGAACATAAAGGAAACAAGAAAAACAGATAACTTGGCGGCGCATAATTACTCGTCATCTCACATATACGCCCTCACATGAATTCCATACAACAAATATGTCGAGGGTTCCTAATCCCTCAAGTTAAAGTTAAACACAACACTTACCTCGCTCCACAGGCCACTCAATACTCAATTACCGCTTTTCCTCTAGAATCCACCTCCAAACCACTCGTATCTAGCCATAATTAACTCAATAACATCAAATATTGCTAAAGGAATCGATTAGATGCATAAATTTGGATTTCTCAAACTTTCCCCCAAAAAGTTAAAATCAACCCCGGGACCGCTTGGTCAATACTCGAGGTTCGAACCAAAACCCATTCACCCATTCATCCGAGACCGATTATGCAATTAGTTTTGAAATCCGACCTCAACTTGAAGTCTAAATCCTAATTTCCCAAAAATTCCTAATTCTACCCAAACCCCCAATTTCTACCATGGAAATCCTAGGTTTTAGGTTAAAAATTCATGAAATGTGATGGGAATTGAAAGAAAGTGGACCAAAGTTTTGGGGAAGAAATGATCTTGAAAAATCGCCTCTAGGATTCTAGGATTTGAAAATTTGAAGAATGGGAGAAAAATACCGTCTAAGTCTCATTTACCCAGCTGCAAATGTCGCAAATGCAACATTTGCGAAGCCCGCAAATGTGAAGGAGGCATCGCAAATGCGAACCCCTTCTCACTTCTACATTTTGCGCAAATGCGAGGTATAGTTCGCGAATGCGAACATGGGCAAGATCACAAATGCGACCATGTGATCGCTGTTGCTCCCAAACGCACACACAAGTATACGTAGTCGTAAAAGTAATAAAATGATAGTCGAGTGTCGAACCACAGAGACTTGTTTAAACTACTCACTAAATCACTAAAATTGTTATTTAATCCAGCCAAAATCAAAGTCCACGAATATGATTATATTATACTACGATTCTAAGTAATAAGTAAATTATTAAGTTACGAGTTGATTGTTTTGTATTCAATAGAGACAAATATTCCAGGGTTGGGATCGATTCACCTTTCATATTGTGTTCTAATTAACTCTCCCTTTCATATAATTCACTCATGGTTGCTAATTAATCGATAATTGCTCTCATAGCCTTCTCCCGAAGTACTACTCACCTATGCGAAATAGATTAACTCCTATATACCTATGAAATTAATCTATTAAGAACGTATTAAGATTATGATATTTAATTAAGCACGATGACTAGTTATATTCCTATCCTAACCACAAATCCACTCCCTGTAACGACCCGACCGGTCGTTTTGCATTATCGGACCCTGTTTTCCCAAATGAAACTTCCCACAGTGGCTTATTGTGATTTATGACTTGCGGGGGGCGGGTGGTCTGGGATTCGGAAGTGTTTAGAGCAGTAAAGGAACACTAAGTTCCTTAAGATTGGACTTTTTGGCCAAGTTTGACTTCGATCAACATTTTGAGTAAACGACCTCGGAATTGAGTTTCGACGATTCCAGTAGCCTCGTATGATGATTTCAGACTTGGGCATATGTTCAGAATGGGTTTTGGAGACCCGGCAGCGTTTCAACGCCCAATATCGAAATAAGAGTTTTCTTAAGTTGATATTGTGGTTTGGGACGTGTTTTTGTGTTATCAAGGTCTAAACAGAATTCCGAGGTCAGGAGTAGTTCCTTTATGTCATTTATGACTTGCCTGCAAAATTTGGTGTCATTCCGAGTAGTATAGGTCGTTTCGGCGCATTGATATCGAATTCAAGAACTTGAAGTTCTTAAGTTTTGATAGTGTTTCGAAGGCTCGAGCGAGTCCGTATTATGATTTGGGACTTGTTGGTATATTTGGACGGGGGCTTGGGTGCCTCTCGGGCGCCAAACAAGGCCAAAAAACCAGCTGAAACAATTGCTGGTGCACCTGATCTGGTGTGACCGCAGGTGCGGTTGCGCATTCGCAGGTGCGGGACCGCTCCTGCAGTCCCAGCCTCGCAGGTGTGACCCCCAAGTGGGCTGCCCAGTTCTTGCAGGTGCGGACTTTTGCCCGCAGGTGCGAGCCCAGGACCTTGTCCCATTTTCCGCAGGTCTGAGCTATTGCTCGCAGGTGCGGAACTACCGTAGGTAGTGTGTTCTTTTAAAACACGGGAAATGTTCATTTTCTCCATTTTTCTTTCACCATTTTCGACCTAGAGAGCTTGAGAAAGAGCCAATCCACCTAGCTACTGATAAGGTAAGTAAATTCTACCCTAGTATGAGTTTAATACATGAATTACTAGTTAAATTAACTACTTAATTAGTAAAAATCAAGGAATTGGGTAGTAACCTAGGGCTTTCGAGAATTTAGAGAATTACCCGTGAATTGGCTATGAAATCATACAAAAATCATATATTAACGATCTTTAGGTTATGGGTGAGTATTTCCTTCGAGAATTTTCGGAAGCCGAGCATGCGGGCCTGTGGGTGGATTTTGGGATTTCTTCAAGAATGATGAATTGACTAAATAAGTAGGAGAATTCCATGCTTTGAGTATAATTTGATATATTTATGTAACGTTTGATTAGTTTCGAGTCCTTGGGAGACAAGTTCGTAGTTTCTGGTACATTCTTGACCCGGGAGTAGGTTCGACGCGAGGTGAGTCTCCTTTCTAACCTTGTAAGAGGGAACTGTCCCCCTAGGTGATTTAAATGGCTATGTGCTAATGTTTGCGGGGCTACGTACACACAAAGTGACGAGAGTCCGTACGTAGCGACTATTATTGCTTTGTCCGTGTAGTCAGGCCTACACCATACCTTGTGTTTTTCCTTGAAATGAACTATATGCTTGATGAATTAATGTTACATGCGGCTTGTTTCCCTTACATCATGGAATTTGAGAAATTTTAAAGGAATTTTTTACTAAAAAGTAATTTATGAAGAATATTATGTGGATTGTGTTTGCATGTGACCGCTTCGCAATTTACATTCCGCGAGCGTAGTGTTATTTCCCCCACTCTCATGGGAGCGGGCCGTACGCCCCAGCGAGATTGAAAGATACATTATAGTTCGGGCCGTTCGACCCTTGGCAGTGCACATATATGATTATTATGATGGCTCAGGCCGGTTGTCCTTATCCTGTATGCGCATGCTAAATTGTTAATGATTTTTTTTATGGATATTGAGTGGGAAGATATTTTAAAAAGGAAAATTGAAGTAGTAATTGTTTATTTACTTCAGTATTTATTTGAATTACAGTTATCTTTAATGTTTACTGTTTTATCATCCTTGTATGCCTATTACTGATATCATATCTTGTTTGTTAGACCTTAGTGAGTGTCAAGTCGACCTCTCGTCACTACTTCTTCGAGGTTAGGCGGGATACTCACTGGGTACATATTTGTTTATGTACTCATGCTACGCTTCTATACTTAATTGTACAGGTTCTGAGGCTGGTGCATCTGGTTATCAGACCGGAGCTCGATTCTGATTATAGTTGGACCTGACTTCACTGTGAGCTGCTTCTCCTGACGATCCTCGGCAGCACCATGGAGTTTCTTTTGCTTATTTCCCGTCTATTTCTTTCAAACAGTGGGACTGCATATTATATCTTTTTTATATTCTGTTAGTATGCCCGTAGGACTTATGACACTAGTTACTGGCACACACGTGGTAGTTATTATGGACTACGGGTCTGTATATATATTGGCTCACGCCTCCTTATGACCGCTTTTGATTAAAATTGGCTAATTATCCTTTTCAATTTATTTTTTAAGCTTTAAAACTTGGTATATGTTGAAATGTTTAATCAAAAAAGAAATAACCCTTAGTAAATTGAGTGTTGGATTGCCCGACCCTGCGGTTGGGTGCTATCACGATCTGAGTTAGGATTTTGGGTCGTGACAACATGGTATCAGAGCTCTAGGTTCACATAAGTCTCACGAGTCACGGGAAAACCCAGTAGAGTCTTGCGGATCGGTACAGAGACGTCTGTACTTATCTTTAGGAGGCTATAGGGTGTTAGGAAACCTCTCCTTATTTTTATTCTATCATGCGATCGATGGTTTACTAAATCTCATTCTTCTATTCTCTCACAGATTGTGAGGACGCGTGCATCTGATGTTCCGGACCCGGGAGGGGCCGCTACCCCTGTTGTCCGAGGTCGTGCAAGAGGCCGGGGGAGGGAACCGACCCGAGGTAGGGGACGAGGGCGTCCCAGAGCTATCCCAGTTACACCACCACCAGAGGATCCGACTATAGAGGAGCAGGGTGAGGTGCCCCCAGCAGATCCTGCTCCAATGGACTTTATAACGACGCCAGGCTTCCAGGAGATCATGGGCCGTATGATGCGGTTTATGGACACTATGTCCCAGGCTGGTTTATTTCCAGCAGATCCTGCCACATCTCACACGGGAGGGGGAACCTAGACTCCTACCGCCCAGTCTGCAGGTCAGGCAGCAGCATTACATCATACCCCAGGTACACTGCCCGTGGGTGGGGCCCAGCCTGTAGTAGCAGCACCTGAGCCCAGACCAGCTGCGGACGGTGATCCGCAGAAGTTATTAGATAGATGGACCCGATTTCACCCTCCAATCTTCGGGGGTGAGCGAGGCGAGGATGCCCATGATTTTGTTGACAGGTGCAGGGACAGGCTGCACAATATGAGGATATTAGAGTCCCATGGAGTGGACTTCACTACCTTCCAGTTAGAGGGCAGAGCTCCCAGATGGTGGAAGTCCTATATTCTCATCAGGCCAGCAGATTCTCCTCCTATCACTTGGGAGCAGTTCACTCAGATGTTTCTAAACAGGTATATCCCACCCTTTGAGATGGAAGATTTGCGGTATCAGTTTGAGCAGCTGGAGCAGGGACTGATGTCAGTGACAAATTATGAGGCTAGATTTTCAGAGTTGTCTCGCCACACACTCATGATATTACCTACTGATGCCGAGAGAGTGCGGAGGTTTGTAGCGGGGCTGCACTCAGGTATTAGGGCCAACACGGACCGAGAGGTGGAGATGGGGACTGCTTATCAGCTGGTGGTCGATATAGCTAGTCGGATTGAGGTCTATCGATCGAGAGACAGAGAGCAGGGTCAGTAGGACAAGAGAGCCAGATTTTTTGGAGATTTCAGAGGTGCCCCAGTTAGGGGCAGAGGTCAGTTCGGTAGAGGTCAGCCCAGCAGGCCTCCATATTCAGCAACCCCACAACCTCCCCGAGGTGTTCCAGCGAGGCCTCATTTCAGCGCCATGCCAGAGCGTTCCTACCGCCCTCGAGCCATTCAGAGTTCACCCAGTGGTTATTCTAGTTATCCGAGATCCCCCAGTCCCTACTTCAGTGCTATGCTAGAGAGTACATATCGCTCTCTGTCCATTCAAGGTTCCTCTTCGGGGCAGCAGGCTATGATACCTGGAGGTTGTTATGAATGTGGGGATCCAGGTCATATGAAGAGGCATTGTCCCAGGTTTCGGGGCAAAGCAGTGCAGTAGGGTTATTAGCCTATGGGTCCAGCACCAGCCGTCAGGCCACCTAGAGGTGGGGCACAGGTCAGCAGGGGTCGTCCTAGAGGTAGAGGCCAGTCAGGGGTAGGCCAGTCAGCTCCTGTTCATTCTGGCGAGGCTCAGTCTTCCGGTGCTCCAGCTATATTCTAAGCTATTCCGGCCAGATCAGATGCAGTGGCCTCAGACGCAGTGATCACATGTATTATTTCAGTATGTGGTAGAGAGGCATCAGTGTTATTTGATCCAGGATCCACCTATTCCTATGTTTCGATCTTATTTTCTCATTTTCTGGATGTTCCTCGTGAGTCCTTGGGTTCTCCTATATATGTGTCCACTCCTGTGGGCGATTCTGTGGTGGTGGACCAAGTTTACCGGTCCTGTGTGGTTATATTCTGTGGGTTTGAGACTCGAGCGGATCTCTTATTGCTTGACATGGTTGATTTAGAGGTTATTTTAGGCATGGATTGGATATCTCCTTATCATGTCGTGCTAGATTGCCATGCCAAGACAGTTACTTTGGCCATGCACGAGTCGCCTAGGCTGGAGTGGGGAGGTTCCTCAGTTAGTGTAGCCAGTCGGGTTATTTCATTCCTGAAGACTCGACATATGGTCGAGAAGGGTTGTCTGGCCTATCTTGCTTATGTGCAGGACACCACCGCCGAGTAGTGCCAGTGGTTCAAGAGTTTGCTGATGTATTTCCTTCAGACCTTCCGGGCATGCCTCCGGATCGTGATATT
>ML311466.1:348-29656 GCA_005239505.1 Nicotiana paniculata | reverse complement strand
AGTCTTAAGAACCCAAACTAGTTTGGGTCCTTTTCTATGAGAGAATGGATGAATCCAATTTTTTCTAGCCCAATTTGGTAGCCAGTTTTTCCTTTTTACAAACCTCTCATTTCTTCAACTGGCCTGCTCTTTTGCAGTACACTCGTATTTGTAGTGCCCAGTCTTACCACAATGGGTGCAGATTTTATTCCAAAGACAATCCATCTCTTGTTGCTACTATGATTCTCTTGAAGCCATATCAGGGCATCAGAGGATTTATTCAATTTACAAGTTTGATCTAATTCATGTTTAACTTTGCCAAGTTCTTCATTAAGAGTTCTTATCTGTTCATCCTTGGCATATATCTTATCTTTTAGTTTTCCCATGTTTTCTTCTAACATGATATGAGAATAATCAACAACCTTTTCACTGGATCATAGCTTTACCTTTAAGTTTCCAGATTTTCGTTCTAGAATCTCAGTTTCAAGTGGATGAACCTGGTCCAACAGGTCAGTGTTTTTCTTTTCAGATTCACTAACTCAGATTTCCAGGTTCATGCACTTTGCTTTTAGCATTGCACATTCTTTAGATAGTTGATCCTTCTCTTTGATTGTTTCCTCAGAATCATCTATGAAATCAAGTAGCAACTGAGAGAGTTTTTCCTTAGGTAGGAACTTTACTTTGTTTTTAAGATGGGAGATACTTACCTCTGGTTCTTCATGTGATTCCTTGTCAGATTCTCCAATTGCCATGAGCGCCTGATCTTCAGTCTCCCCATCTTCTGATTCTTCATCTGAACTTTTCCCCCAAGCAGCAACCATAGCCTTTGTTGTGGTTTTATTAAGTTGGACCTGTTCCTTCTTCCTTTTCCTTCTCTCATATCTCTCTTTTTTCCATTTTACTTCCCACTGAGAAAAGTTTTTAATGAGATGGTCAGTCTTCCAATCTCAGGGTTACAGTGAGGTTTCCAATCAGCTCATCCAATCTCAGAGTTGCCATATTTTTGGATTCATGTATAGCAGTGATTTTGCTTTCCCAGAAAATAGGCAAGACCCTTGTTAGGATCTTCTCAACTTTGTCCTCTTCAAGAATGACTCTTCCAAGAGACTTCAGTTCATTAGTCAAGGTTGTGAACCTTGTGTACATCTCTTGGATAGTCTCTCATTCTTTCATAGTGAAGTTTTCATACTGAGAGTATAGTAGAGTACCTCTTGACCTTTTTACCTGAGGTGTTCCTTCATGGGCTACTTGCAAGGTATCCCAGATCTCTTTGGCAGTGGTGCAGCTTTGGATTCTGATGTACTCGTCTGGACCTAGTCCACACACTAGCCACTTTTTGGCCTTTGCATTCTTCTCCCATTTCTTCAGATCCTCAGCAATGCAATCAGCTCTAGTCTTTGGTATATCTATACATTCAACAGTCTTCATCATGGTAGCTAGAGGACCATCAGTGACTATGTCCCAGAGTTCATATTATTCTCCAATTAGGTGTTCCTTCATCCTATTTTTCCATCAAGAATAATACTGGCCATTGAAGAGTGGTGGCCTTGGAGTTGATTGACCTTTTCAATTTCCAGTTGGTGCACTCATCTTGATGTTCTCCAAGGTGTTAACCTTTCAAGGATAACCTGCTCTGATACCAATTGATGTTTTAGACGTAATACCACACAAGAAGATAAGTTACTTTGTGTGGTACCCAATTTTCGAGTGTTGTCTCAATAGAAGAACCTGGTTCTTCTTGATGTACTTACTTCTACTGTCGCGGAATATTAAAAGCAGTAAAGTAAAAACACAAAGNTACACGCCTCAAGTTAACTCTAACTTGAACAATGCGTACCTATTACAATTGCTTCTATGAAAGCTGAAAGATACAATATTAAAACTCCTACTACAATCAACTAGACTCAATAATTAATCAGATGGAACTGGTTCTTCTAGTTGAATTGTAGCCTTTTGATCGCATAATGATTCTGTTAGCAAATTGACTCTGGGAACTTTGCTTTCAGACTTTTGATTCACTTCAGCTTTTGTGCATGTGTAATTCCAGCAGAAATACATCAAGTATTTATAGAGCCAGTTGTGCTTGTCATCCAATTCTAGGCCAACTCTACCTAGGTGAACAAATTCGAACCAAACTCAACTTCCTTTCTTCTGTTACTTTCCTTGCTGGATTCGACTTCAATCTTCTCATCAGTTTGCAACCTTTTCGCATTAGGAGACAATTTCTTGGTTAATTGATATTTCATATTCACAAATATCTCCTATGCATATACGGTTCATGTGCCAGCTATTCAGTTCAAGATGTGTGCTCTAATGGACCTGGTTCAACTGGTCAGTCATTTGTCAATCTTCAAAACTATGCAATGGCATGAGTCAACACAATACAAATATAGAAAGTTATTTAAAAGATCCCCATATTTTATATTGTAAAAAACCCTCACACCAACTATAAATACTCTTCTTTTGTTCCCTTGTTTTCCACCCCTCAATTACATTCTCTATTCCTCTCTATACATTTCTTCCATTTTGAATACTATATTTCAGCTTTCTTTTATGTCCTAAAAAAAATGCCCAAACCTTGAACTTTCTGGCATATATCAAAATGAGCATGGTTACATATGGTAATTGTTATATTATTATCAGTACTTTAACCAATTTTTTTTAGCACATACATCGTATATGAGAATATAAAGTAAGTTGATAATCAATATTGGACTTCAGGTAACATTCTTTTTTTTTCCCTTGAGAACCTAAGTAGTAATATTACAACTCAAGGTTCTCCAGGGAGAAAAAAGAAGAATTATTATCTGAAGTTCAAGTAGAAATTATCAACTTACTTTATGTTTATGTACGATGTATGTGTTCAATAAAATTGGTTAAACTACCGATTAATCTCAGACTCGAAGGTGCAGTGAAGAAGGTGCCCTCAAGTTTTATTGCTTAATTACACGTTTACTCTTTTCCAATTGTAATTATCTCATTTTAGCCCCTGTCGTTTAGTTAGACTTAAGAGATTAGCAGTTGTATTGTATAAGCTTCTTGCTAGTTTTTCACTTCTCATATATTTTTAGATTTTAATTATATAGATTTTAGTATGGAAGCTACTCTTAGATCCTATTTGGGCCAAACTTTCAAAATTTTGCTTAGTTTATAAAGTACGATTTGCCAAATTGAGTTATAAGGAAATACTTCGGGTAATAGCAGCTTTTATTTGCCAAATCGTTTGAGAAATACTTTTGTTAGTATTATAGTGTGGACGAAAGTTCGTAGATATAAGTGCTTCGTATAGTAACAACTTGAGTTTGACCAAAGGAAAGCGATTTTAATCTACAATGTTTGAATGATTTCCATGTTCATTTCCTCCCTTACTCTCACGGACAAGGTTTTTTTTTTTTTGGACTAGTTATTTGATGAAAACTACCCCATTTAATTTCCTGACTTTTATGTCAGAAATAGTGTTTACCGTACAACTAGGACACTTAAAATGGCACTAACAAGGTGTAAATTCTATAAACATGTATATTTTTTTAAAGAAAAAGTTACAAGTATAGATTACTTAAACATATATTTGTAAATTAGGAAATATTCCTTATTAGCAGAGTATCTTAAATTCCACTAGTGAGATTTTAATAAGTTATTGTTGTTGTTATACCAGAGTATCTTAAATCGAATAGATTTGATGGTATATTTGCTCTTTTTGTAAGAGAAATCAATGACAACAGTGATAACCTCTCAGATCATGCAAGATACAGTTGAATTATATGAACTTATCTTTTAAGTGACATGTTCTAACAGAACTTAAATAAATTACGATCTTATAAATTTAGTTGTTCAAAGAAAATATGGTCATATTTAAGAGTTGTTTAAATTGCATTAAATAAAGGCAAATCCGATTCTTGTAATCTACTTTAGATTTTGTGTAATTCTTGTTAGATTGTATTGCATTACTTAACTTATGTAAGCAGCATTCCTTTTATATATATATAAAAAGTTGTCCAGACAGCCGTCTAGGTTGTGTTGTATTTAAAAAAGCGCAAGAGGGGGGCTAGACCTGACCTCACAAAAATACAACAACAGTAATGCAATCACCCTCCTTCCTTAGATCTATGAACAAAATTACCTAACAAAGAAATTAGATTTTTCATACTTTGTCCTTATACTAGGAAGTTGCCATTTATCAAGGAGAAAGAGTCCTTTTGCATTGCTAGGCAATTCTTGGAGTGAATGATACACCCTTCTCTGATTTGTGGTTGTAGCCAATTTAGCAAGACAATCCGCTAACTGATTCCCCTCTTTGAAACAGTGTCTGGCCGTATCTCTAGTTCGTTTAATAATGAAGGAGGCACTGTCTATAACCTTTTTAATCTTCATGTTGTTAGCATTTCCATCTGTGAGCATATCCACTATGATCTTTGAGTCCAGTTCGATAGAGAAATTAGTGAACCCATTCTGACTGCACCATTTCCCTCCAAATTCTGCTGCTTTAGCTTCTTCCATGTTATGACCATCACAGCTGATAGGAATAGAAAAACCCGTAATAAGGTCCCCTTGATTGTTCCTGACCACCCCACCAATGCCTGCCTTACCACTTTCTTTGCAAAAACTTCCATCCGTATTAACTTTGACAGTGTCGGGTAGTGGAGAATCCCATGTAACTTGTATCCATTTCTGAGATGGTCTAATTCTCTCGACCTTATCACATAATAAAGGCCATTCCATCTCAGTGTAGTCACCCGGTACCATGTTGGAGATAGCCGTTTTCAATGTCCATGTGATTTGGTGTCTCATCGAGTTCAGCTGAAACTTCTTTTGTTTTCCATATCTGCATGCATTTTTTTGTTTCCACAGTTCCCATCATATGATTGTAGGAGCTATCTGAAGCATTTGATTGTGCACTTTATTGTTGACCGTTGTTTCCCACCATCTTTTGATGGTAGCAATAATAGGCTTCTGCTGATGTTTGATTCCAAATGCATTTCCTATGTTGTTCCACATGAAGATGGCAGCTTCACTACTATTAAAGACATGTTAAATTGTTTCTACATGCGCAGAAGAACAACAAGAACATCTGGAAATAATGTTAGTACCAAATCTACAAATAACATCATCAAAAGGTAACCTATTTTTGAAAATTCTCCAAGATATAAAGGACATTTTAAAGGGGAGGGAGTTATGCCATATTTTGTTTATGAAGATATTGTAACGACCCATCCGGTCGTTCCGTGAGATTTAACCTGTTTTCCCCATTTCTGCATTTGTTATATATTGCTAGCCTGTTTTCATTGTGTTGGGTCTGTTGGTTTGGGTCCGGAGTGATTTTGGTGAGAATTTAGGCATTTAGTCTCCTAAAAGTAGCCTAATAGTTGAGAAAGTCAACTGAGAGTTGACTTATTGGTGAAGGACCTCGAAATACAGATTTTATGGCTCGAATAGCTTCGTTAGGTGATTTAGAACTTATGAGTGTGTTCGAATGAAGTTTTGATATCCGGTGTAGAACTAGGCTTGAATTGGTGAAATTTAGTTTTTGGCGATTTCCGGTCGGCAGTGGAAAATAGGCTATCGGGGTCGGAATGGAATTCCAAAAGTTGGATCAGGTTCGTAATGTCATTTTGGATATGCCTGCAAAATTTCAGGTCGATTGGAGGTGTTTCGGTTGGTTTCGGCGTAGTTGTCAAAATTTGGAAGTTTCAAAGTTCATAGGCTTGAATTTGATAAGATTTTGGTCTTGTTGCGTTGTTTTTGGTGTTTCTAAGGCTCGAATAAGTTTGAATGATGTTATGGGATATGTTGGTATGTTTGGTTGAGGTTCCGAGGGCCTCGGGTGTGTTTCGGGTGGTTAACGGACCAACTCTTAGCTTGAAAACTGGGCAGATTTTTGCTAGTGTGAAGTTCTGGTTTCCTTTTACGCGATCGCGGAAGGATGTTTGCGATCGCGTAGAGTAAAAGAGTGGGGCAGGCATTTTTTTCTATACGATCGCATGGTTAGGATTGCGATCACATAGGTTGGTCAGGTAAGGCAGTGCGATCACGTGGGTGTTTATGGGATCGTGTAGAGGATTCTGAGGCGCGTGTGTGGGGTGGAGAGTTGTTTTATGCGATCACGTGTATTGGTCTGCGATCGCATTGGTTGGCTGGTCTGTGCATCACGATCGCGTGCCAAGAGTCGCGATCGCACTGAAGAAAATTTAATGGCTGGGCAGAATGTTTTAAAAGGCCATTTGTGCGAGAATAGTTCATTTTCCACCATTGTTGAACGAGTTGGGAGCACTTTTGAGAGGGTTTGAAGAGGAAATCGAAGGGAATCACTTGGAGGTAAGGTTTTGAACTTCATAACTCGTTTATATGGCATTTTCTAAGTAATTAAACCATAAATTGCTGGAATTAAACCCAAAATTGGGGAAGAAGGGTGCATGGGAATTTGGATTTTTCTTTTGAGGATTTGAGTGCGCAATTGTGGTCCGATTTTACTGTTCTTGGTATGCATAGAATCGTGGGAGCACGAGGATTCTAATGATGCAAATTTTATCAAATTCCGAGACGTGAGCCCAGGGCTCGGGTTTGGCCGAATTTCGAGATTCTTGTATAATTTGATAGTTTTCGATTGGGTTGTGATCCTTTGATATATTGATGATGTTAAACTGGTTTTGGCTAGATTCGGAGCAATCAGGAGTCAATTTTAGGGGAAAGGGCATTGCGGACTAGTGTTGTGGCCCGGTAGAGGTAAGTAATGGTTATAAATCTTGTCCTGAGGGTATGGAACCCCGGACTACATATTTCTCACTGATTTTAGAATGGCGTACATGTCGGATGACGAGTATGTGGCGCGTACTTATTTTTGGATTGGACTAGGTCCTCTCCGCGGCAACTAATGAGTTGCATATTTTACTCAAAACCTTATGCTAAATTATGTTCTAAAGATTGTTGAAATATTTGGGCTATAAGCCGTGTTTGGGGCCTCGTGCCGATCATTTAGACCCCTTGGGGCATTTTACTGCTGTTTTTCCTAACTATTTGTTTATGATTTCACTCAGCCACATTGTTCTTACTGTTTTCGAAACTCATCCTGATTTACACTACTTTGAGATTTAAAATGATGTTTTGGGTCGAGGACCCTATTTTACTGATTCGCCCGAGGGGCCTTTTGAGTGGTTCTGCTGAGTGATGGTGAGGTGCTGAGTGATATTAGAGTTTGGGTTGAACGAGCCCCTCCGGAGTCTGTACACACCCCAAGTGAGCGCACCGAGTGCCGAGTGACGAGCGATTGGGAGGCATGAGTGACTGTGAGGTGTTGAGTTATTGTGAGGTGCTAAGTGACTGTGAGGCATGCCCGAGGAGCTGATTATGATACATGCTTTTCCCGATGCGCTACTTATGATTTTACTACTTTCATTATGAACTTATGAAATATGTTTTGCCCGAGGGGCCTCTATATGGTTCATTTTATTTTCACACTAAATCTTTCGGTTTGAAGTTGTTAAAAATATGCATTCTTCAAAAGACTTTTCTGAAGCTGGTTTTAAGGCAAGATGATTTCGTATATCTGTGTTTACACTATTGAAAAGTAAAGTTGTGTATATTGTGATTTTATGGCATTGATTTTATGTGTTACCTTGCCGCTTAGACTTGATTTATTTTCATTATTACTGAGTTGGCGTACTCACATTACTCCCTGCACCCCTGTGTGCAGATTCAGGTACTAACATCGAGCATTAGCCATTTATTCTGCGCTGGGCCGGATTGCGGGATATAGAGGTAGTTGTTCAGCGTCCGCATCATCTCTATTTTCCCTTCTTGTTGTATCTAGCTTTCATTTGGAGGTTTTGTATTATAATAGTATATTTTGGCTTATTCTTCTAGATGCTCGTGACTTGTTGGCTCCAAGTTTTGGGGTTGGTGGCACTTTTTTTTTTTTTTTGCCTACTTTATTTAGTAAACTCTGTATATTTATGAAATGCTTGGAATTTTGAAAGAAATTGCAAACATGCGGTAGTTGGCTAGCCTAGTTCCACGATAGGCGCCATCACGGCCGGCTTAGGATTTGGGGTCGTGACAGATATTCTTCTGTTTCTTGAATCTAATAGATTGCCATGCTGAGTTAGAAGAAAATCTCCCATAATTAGAAGTAGTCCAAACAGGGAAATCATCCTCATTTGGGTCACCTATATCCAGTTGAGCAATACTATCCATAATATGCACGAGGAGAACATTGTTGAGTTTGACAATATTCCATTCTCCATTAATTATGAAGTCTTTCACATGTAGTTTAGAGGATCTCCCACTACCTTGTAATATGTTGGCCAATGCATCTTTACCAGTCCAGTTATCCCACCGAAAGCTACAGTTACCTTTCTGTATTTCCCATCTAATGTTTTCCTCTGTTTTATCTCTGATTTTGAGCATGTTTCTCCAAATATGAGAATCAGTGGGATTTGGCTTTTTGTTCACTGGATGGGCTCTTTTGCAATATTTATTCTTGAGAAAGTTGGCCCATAGGGAGGGATGAGTTCTGAATTTCCACCATCTTTTAATGCTAAGTATATCTATGATATCCTCCATTTTTCTGAAACCAACTCCTCCCTCATCTTTGGGGAGACAAAGATTATTCCACGAAACCCAATGATATTTGTTTTTACCTTCATTTGTGCCCCAGAAGAAATTTGCAAAGTGTTTCTCCATGAGCTTAGTAACTTCTTTAGGAGGGTTCATAACAGATAAGATGTATGTGGGGAGGGATTGTAAGACATGTTTAATCAAGATCATTCTCCCTCCAGAGGACATCATATTGGCTTGCCATCCATTAAGTTTCTTGACCACCTTATGTTGTAAAAAATATTGCTAGTCTTCCTCCCAAAATAAATGGGGCATCCCAGATAAGAGAAAGGGAAAGATTTATCCATATAACCTGTAGCATTCCTAATTCTACTGATTCTTGCAGCGCAGGTGTGAGGGGATGTAATAAAGAAGCTCTTACCATTTTTAAATTTCTTCCCAGAAGCCTTTTCATACCTGTCAATAGCGTTTTTGAATAACTTGAGAGTCATGATGTTTCCACCACAGAATATAATAATATCATCAGCGTAAGCTAAATGATTAATCATCGAACCTCTCGGATACATGCTAAAAGGAGTGAAGCCAATAAAGACATTTAGAGCATTTAGAGATCTAGAGAGAACCAAAACTCCCATAATAAACAAAGAAGGGGATAAAGGATCACCCTGTTTGAGGCCCTGAGTACATATGAGAAAACATGTTCTAGCCCCATTGATGATGATTGATGTGATGACCCAAAGGGTCATATTATAAATTAAGACTCTATTCCAGGATCATTAGTCTTAAAAAGATTAGTTTTATTTACCTCGATTTGCATGTACAGTCCAGGCGTAAAACCGGAAAGATTTTATGTGAAAATATGAGAAATAGTAATTTCTAGAGTTAAAATTGGTTTGAGTTGACTTTGGTTAACATTTTGGGTAACGGACCTGGATGTGTGTTCCGGC
Organism: Nicotiana paniculata; assembly: GCA_005239505.1. Classification (NCBI taxonomy): domain Eukaryota; kingdom Viridiplantae; phylum Streptophyta; class Magnoliopsida; order Solanales; family Solanaceae; genus Nicotiana; species Nicotiana paniculata. Next base: position 20,180 of record ML311466.1, on the reverse strand, counting down.
AATCCCGGGTGGTCCGCAGTAAAATGTGGGACTTGGGCATATGCCTGGAATTGAATTTTGAGGTCCCTAGCCTTAGTAAACAATTTTTGAAGAAAATTGATCAGCTGGTTATTACAAGAAATAAAGAAATGAAATAATATGTGAAATTATTAGTATCGAGCCCGTATTTTAGTTCCGAAGCCTGGAACAAGTTTGTTATGATATTTAAGTCCTATCTATGAAATTTGATGAGAATCAGAGTTGGTTTGACGTGATTTGGACATCCGGTTGAAAAGTTAGGAATTTGAGTGTTCTTGAGAAAATCTTGTGTTTTGAAGTTAAAATTGTAGTTTTTGATGTAATTTTGATGATTTGATCGCACGAGCAAGTAAGTATGATATTTTTAGACTTGCGCGCATGTTTGATTTGGAGCCCCGAGGGCTCAGGTGAGTTTTGGGTAGGCTACGGAGTGTCTATACTTATAGAAAAATTGCACAGCAAAAATCTGTTGTTGGCAGGCCTCTGATCTCGCATTGTCGAAATCAGACTTCGCAAATGCGAAGTCCTGGGCTAGACTCAGATCTCGCAAATGTGAGATTTTTGTTCGCAAATGCAACCCTTCAATATGTCGCAAATGCGACAAATTTATCGAATTTGCTATGTCTGCCCAAATTCGAAGGGTTCGCAAATGCAAACAGGGCGAGACCCGCAGCCTGTTAGGTCAGATTTTTGACGGGTTTTTCACTTCTTTTTCAATTCTCTCAAACCCTAAACCTCCATAGGTGATTTTTCAAAGACCCAAACTTCTCCAAATCATTGGTAAGTGATCTCTAACCTATTCCTTTCATTCCTTAACAACTTTTAACAAGATTTCAATAAAAAATTTAGAGTTTTCATGGTAAAATTGGGGGTTTGTGTAGAACTTAGGAATTCCAAAAGTTGGGGATTTAGACCTCGAATTGAGGTCGGATTCCAAAACAATTTGTATATACGGGCTCAGGGGAGATTAGGTAAAGGGGTTTTGGTCCGAACCTCGAGTTTAGACCAAGTGGGTCCAGGGTCGATTTTTGTATTTTGATCAGAAATCATAGGAAAACCATAGAGTTTCATTAAAGTTGATTCTTTTAAGCAATAATTGATGATATTGAACCAATTGTGATTAGATTCGAGCGGTTAGAGGGAAATTCTAAAGGAAAGGCTGTGCTAGAGCAGTGATTGCTTGTGAGAATGAGGTAAGTGTTTAGTTTAACCTTGACTTGAGGGAATAGGAATCCTCAATTAATTGCTATGTGAATTTTCATGTGTGTGGAGTATAGGTGAGGTGACGAGTATCTATACACCACTAATTTGGTTGTTGAACATGATCCTTTTTTTCCCGTTCCAATTTATGTGATTCATGGCTAAATTGTTTTATGCTCATTGATGTCTCCATGATTACTTGGTTTCGTTAACTTGTTGTTATATATTGTTTCAAGTATTTGGAAGTATTGGTTGTTCCCTTGGTTTCATTGTGACACATTAAAAGGATGAGCTAGTTGATAGTATTTGATTATATATATTCCGATTGGTCTCATTGTGAAATGATAATTGATAAAGTTTATGAGTTGTACAGAATTCTGTTTACAATTGTTGATATAAAAATATTGTGAAGGGCTTGGTCCTGAATTGTGAAAATTTTCATAAATAAAGTGATATGATATGTCTGGTGGGAGCAGGTTGCACGCCGCAACAAGGAGTGATAAGTGTGGACAGGTGGGATCGGGTTGCACGCCGCAACAAGGAGCGATAAGGAAGGACACTTATGTTTTATTGATTTTCAAAAGCAAGGCTTTGAAAACTTACTGTTTTACTTTACTACTTTTCATATTTTTCACTGACTTTTATTTTTAAAGTCAAAGTTTGGAAATTTGGAAACTTATGTGATATTTGGTTATAGCTGAAACCTAGAAAAGGTGACTGGGTTATTCTAATTGTTGCTACAGTTATTGTTTTGTTTATTTTAGAATTTCTCCTTCTTGCTTTATTATATATTGGTTACAGGTTATATTGTTAATGCCCTGCCGTAGCCTCGGCACTACTTCGTCGAGGTTAGGCTCGGCATTTACTCAGTACATGGGGTCGGTTGTACTGATACTACACTCTGCACTCTTTGGTGCAGATCCAGGTACCGGTCAGAGTTAAGAAATTTTAGTAGTTGTCATCATGTACTCGGAGGCACGAGGTAGATCTGTTGGCGTCCGCAGATTCCTGGAGTCTTCCCTTAATTTTATAGATACTTTTTTATTACATTCAAAACAGATACATAATTCTTTCAGCCCATTATTTGTAGTATTTTTAGTGGTGCGTGAATTGTGAGATCAGACCTTGGGGTAGTCTCATAGTTATATATTTAGTTCGCGGTTCGGCTTAATTATTGATTATTATTATTATTCATGAAGCTATTCGTTGGAAATTGTTGGATTTAGTTTATTTTAAATTTTCTTATTGTGTTTAAGTAAATGTTCGAAAGAAAATGGTTAATTAATTTCGAACATTGGCTTGCCTAGCAAGTATTGTGTTAGGCGCCATCACGATCCCGCGGGTTGAGAATTTGGGTTGTGACGAGTTGGTATCAGAGCCTTAGGTATCCTTGGTCAAACATTTGGTCAGGCATCTATCTAATGTAAAAAAACAATTATTTATTAAAACCTTTCCGGATTTCGGTCGAAAATATATCACATATTTATATAATGTACAAAATAATTATTTATTAAAAAATTTCCAACTTTTTGGCCGATTTCGGTCGGAAATTTGTACATTTAATTATATATATTTAATTAACCAACCGAAATAAGTTATGATTAAATATTTCCCACCGATTTCGGTCGGAAATATATCAAATATTTATATAATGTAAAAAAATAATTATTTATGAAAGAATTTCCAGCTTTTCGACTGTTTTCGGTCGGAAATTGAAAATTAATTATTTAATTAAAATAAAATAATTTTTTTATAAATTTCTGACCGAATTCGGTCTGAAATTGAAAATTAATAAAAAAAAATTATAATTTCCAACCGATTTTGGTCGGAAATTTTAAAATTTAAAAAAATATATTTAATAATTTCCGACCGATTTCGGTCGAAAAATAAAGATTGAAAATCAGTCAAGGCGTTGAAGTTTTCGACCGATTTTGGTCGAAAATTTCCAACCAATTGTGGTCGGTACTTGTTTGCTATCAGCTGTAAGGACCCGGTCGGTCGTTTTGAGGGTTAGCGCCCCGATCCCCTAGTAACTGCTTCTCCCATGTATATTTCTGCTTTTGGAACTTGTCGGAACGTCGAGTGGTGAAATTCGGAGGGGTTTTGGACACAGTCCTTATATGTGAAATTAAGCTTTAGAAATCGGTCCGTAGTTAGAACAATGTGAAGACGGATCCAGAATGGAATTTTGTCGACTCCGTTAGCTCCGTTGGGTGATTTCGGGGTTAGGAGCGTGTTCGGAATGTGTTTTTTGAGGTCTGTAGTAGAGTTAGGCTTGAATTGGCGAAAGTTAGAATTTCGGCAATTTCGGCCGATAGGTGAAATTTTGATATCGGGCTCGGAATGAAATTTCGGGAGTGACAGCAGGTCCGTGTGTCATTTATGACACGTGTGTAAAATTTGAGGTCATTCGGATGAGTTTTGACGTGTTTCGGCATCGGATGTAGATTTTGGAAATCTCATAAGTTCTTACGCTTGAATTGTCACATCTCGCGTTTTCGTATGTTAAAAGTTTCGTCTTCGGTTAACTGACGTGGACTCGGGGATGAGATCATTTTGACGTTAACGTATTTACGTTATTTTAAAAAATGATAAATAAGTGTTATGAAGGATAAAGGGGTACACGGATTAAAGAAAACGAGTTTCGTTGGAAGTGGACAATTCGGAATAAAATACGGGTCGAGCGATAATACCCGATATTTATGGACTAGTACCATACAGGGTACCGTATGACCATGATAAAATAATGTATAAAGTGGATTAAAAATAAGTAAAATTTTAAGTAAACTGAGATAATTTTTAATTATGGGGGTAATTGATTGATTACCGGATAATGAGACATTACCTAATAAGTGGATAAAGATTTATAATCCCACTCCACTCCCCACGTGACAATAGACCACTGTTAGGATATATGACTAAGTAGTCATATAAGCTTAGTGGCTACCTAATGAGAGTAACATGTAACATTGAAAATTTATGAGCAAGTTTTAGTCTCTTTAAGGCGCTTTTAAAATCTTAGCTCATTTGGTCAGATAGAAAAAAAAAGTGAATTATAAGTCTTTCTCCTAATTCATAACACCCAAGAACAGATGCTAAGCTCCATATACAAAAAAAAGCTTCCAACGATGACTCTTGCAAACAATTCCAACGAAAATTGTTAAAACCGTAGCAACGTAAAATTTTACGGTTCTAAAGGAGTACGGTACAATATTTTCCGAGAATAATATACGGAATTTTTTCCTACTCCAGGTATGTTAAGGCTATCCATTCTTTCTTTTGGCATGATCCAAATAATATAAATAAAACGAACAAAATACACAATTTTCACAAATGACTATGTTCATAGAAATACTAGGGGTGTCTATATTTTGATCCCCGTTTAAGAAGGAAACCTTAGTTCTATCACTGTTTTATCTTGCCATATCTGAAAAAAAGGCATAAATGAATATTTATTCTTCTATTTTCTTGTCAATTATAGCTCATTCATTGGATCTCTCGACATTGTTAGGTGTATTAGTTTATTCTATTTTGGAAGATGCATAACATACTTGTAAAATTGATTAAGCCTGCAGTTGTAGAAGTTTATAAAACACGTCGCACAATCTACATATCTTCTTGGCATACTCCTTGCTCCCCTCATCCATACTTAATCAACTTTGTTTAATAATGACAGTTGCTTCTGCAAATGATTATGCACATGTCGTCTGATATTAATTAAAGGCATAATGGTTTTATGACACTCCGAAGGATTTTATTGATATACTTCTCATGCATTGCATTCATTTATACATATGCATTTACCCATGATTCACACGGCGTTATATACGCATATATATGTATATGGGATATGGGAAAAGGTTACGGCGTTATATATGCACCACCACCTGATCAGCTGGCATATGATGATGATGTTGCCCACAGTGGCTAAAATATGATTCAAACGGCATTATATACGCGTATATATATATATGTGTGTGTGTATGTGTGTGTGTGTGTGTGTGAGAGAGATATGGGAAAAGGTTACGGTGTTATATATGCACCACCACATGATCAGCTGGTATATGTTGATGATATTTTTCACAGTGGCCAAGATGATATGATGGGATGATCTCAGTGGCTTGATGATATTATGTACACCCATACCTATGCATGGCATGACATTTACACGCACGTGCATGACGTTATAAATGTTTCAGAATTTACAAAGTTATTTAGATTGAAAGATGTGTTTCAGTATTCCATGTTTCATCTATGTCTTTTACGTACTAATTTCCATGCCTTACATACTCAGTACATTTTTCGTACTGACGCCCTATTCCACCGGGCCTGCGTTTCAAGCCCGCAGGTTCAGGTAGGCAAGCTGACTGTCCCCCTTCTTAGGATCCCTGATCAGCGAGAGTTGGCGTGCTCCATTTGATCCGGAGCTGCTTTTGATTTTGGTACGATACGTTTATACATATATATGTATATGGGTATGATGTGGCTCAGTCCTGTCTTTGTACAGTTAGGTTTCTGTTAGAGGTCTACAGACAGTGTGTCTAGTTGGCTTGTATGTAGCCTTGTCGACTTTCAGTTTTGGATGTATAATTTTCTATAGCATCTTTGCCGGTTTGCCCACTGTATTCTGCACATATATGTACATATTCCTTGATGGTAGGTTTCCTTTACATATGTTATTTTTGTAATACAGCAGATGTCATACAGGTTCATATCTTAGACGCATGCTTAGGGGTGTTTGACAGGTAGGACTCAGGCACCCGTCACGGCCCATCGGTTTGGGTCAGGACATGAATATATGCATAAATGATGATTTTGATGTTATGAGAGGTGTTTTGAAGGATCGACTAAGTTTGAATGAGGTATTAGGATTGGTTGGTAGGTTTTGTTGAGGTCCCGGGGGCCTCGGGTGTGTTTCGGGTGCCCAAACGGGCAAATTTAGCCTTAAGCTTATTGCTGGTTTTTCTGGTTTTACAGCAGCAGTCTTTTGTTAATCGCGTGAGTTCATCCGCGATCGTATAAGGTAAGCTGAGGCAGGAAGGAAATTTGTTATATGCAATCACACAAGCTGTGCTGCGATCGCAGTGTTTGGGCAGTCTAGTCTCCGCGTTCGCATAGCCCATGTCGCGATCGCATAGAATACCTTAGGCATGCGGAAGTTTTGAGTGTTTTTCTACGCGGTCGCGTGAAGCCAATCGTGATCGTGTAGCTTTGAGTAGATAAGGTCCGCGATCGCGAGTTGTATGTTGCGTTCACGTAGAGGAATTTTAGGCGCGTGTTGAAATACCCTTCGCGATCGCGACTGGAAGTACGAGATCGCATAGAGCAAATAACTGGGCAGAACATTTAAAGACCCAAATTCGAGGGTTTGAACTATTTTCATATTTTTGAACTTGAGAGCTCGGGAAGTGCGATATTTGGAGGGTTTTGCATCTGGGCAACTTGGGTATGTGATTGCTACCCGATTTAGACTAATTTCCATGATTATACTCTTTAATCTAGCCTTAAATTCGAAATTTTGGTGGGAAAATTTGGGAAAAAATTGGATAAACTTCCTAGGCCGAATTCTTGAGTTTTGATTGGGATTTTGACATCCGATTTCAGTAATTCTTATATGGTTAGACTCGTGAGTGAATGAGTATCTGGAATTTATAATTCTTACCTGATTCCGAGACGTGGGCCCGGGGGATTTTTTGGACAAATTTCCCAATTTCGCGTATTAGCTTTGAACTATTTAGCTATTTTGATTCCTTAAAGTGATATTTACATTACGCAATCGAATTGATTAGATTTGGGCCACCCGAGTCGGATACTCGTGGCAAGAGCGTGGTTTTGAGTTGAGTAGCGCAGTAGAGGTAAGTGGCTTGCCCAACTCTGTGTTGGGGACTTCCCCTTTAGGTTGTTTTGATATTGTTTTGTTATATGGGCGTCGTGTACGTGAGGTGACGAGTGCGTACACGGGCCATTGTTGCTAAAACCCCATTTTTATTTCCATGACATACATTATTTTTATTCCTATTTCACTGTTTCATGTACTAATTGTGTAGTTTAGATTAGGAAGTAGCATGTCTACCTGTTTTACTCGAATTTCTCCTAATTATCACGATGTGAACCATGTTTAGGTAGTTTTATCCGTACTCTTGCCTGAGATATTTCCTTGAACTGTTAAAATAAACTGTATCCGGTATTTAACCGCATTTGCATATTAAAATTGGGACTACGGACAAGATTCCGAGAGCTTTCCCCCTGTACTGTATTGCATATTTAAATTTGGACTACGGACGAGATTCCGGGAGCTTTCCCCTTGTACTGCATTGCATATTTAAATTGGGACTAGGAACGACATTCCAGGAGCTTTCCATATCTGCATCTTCCCTCGTAGAGTGGCATCTTTTATAAGAAAAGACTTTCTCAGTGGAACTAAAAAACTCATTGCGGGACTTAACCCAAAACCTTACGGCACGAGCTGACAACAGCCATGCACCACCTGTGTCCGTGTTCTCGAAGGCACCCCTCTCTTTCAAGAGGATTCGTGGCATGTCAAGCCCTAGTAAGGGCGCTCCCGCAGGGTCCCGATGCCCTACCTTTGCCCTCTCAGTTTCGAACACTGCAGGGTCTGAATTCTCTTGCACTCGAACTAGTTGCTCAAGAAGCAAGACTGATTCGGTCTTTTCCTCAAAAGCATATACGATTGAACTAGCTTTGGACTATGAGAGAGCCAGACAGCGAGGATGAAAGGTTTGTGAGGAAGAATCAATGGCCAACGGTTCTACAACTGCAACAGTTGTACTGTATTGCATATTTGTTGTTGTGAGATAAGTTGTGCTTAGCCGAGGGCTCCTTGTTGCTATTTTCTTTTAGCTCATTATTTCTATTGTTGTGCCATAGCTTATTACATCTCTCTGTCAAATTTAAACTGTTTTTACTATAAACCACCAGTAGAGCCTTAACGTGACCTCGTCACTACTTGACTGGGGTTAGGATTGGCACTTACTGGGTACCAATTGTTGAGTACTCACGCCCTTTCATGCGCATGTTTTCCGTGTGCAGATCCAGGTACCAGCACCCAGTATCGTGGCTAGGAGTCATTCTAACAGCTGCCAGGAGACCACGAGGTAATTCTGTCGTGTCCGTAGAATCTCACGAGTCCCCTTCTACTCTAGTATAGGCATACAGGACTATTGTATTTTCCACTATTTCATTGTATAGAGCTACATTTAGTATAGAGCTTGTGACTCTCGTGACATTCCGGGTTTTGGGAAGTGAAATTGTACATGTTGACCAGCTATGTTATATCTACTTAAGTTCTTTTCTGTCTTTATTTTATTATTTTCGAAAATTTAGGCTTACCTAGTCTATAGACTAGGTGTCCTTATGATACCTTTCGGAGGTCAAATCGGGTCGTGAAAAGTTGGTATCAGAGCATCTAGGTTCATAGGAGTCACAAGCCGGTTTATTAGAGTCTCGTTGATCGGTGCGGAGACGTCTGTATCTATCTTCGAGAGGCTATGTAACTGCTAAGAATAATCATATTCTTTGGAATTCTTTGTCGTGCTAGTTACTGTCATCAAAGTTCTAAAAATATATTCTACTCTCTCACAGATGGTGCGGACCCGTACCTGACGGACTGATGATCAGATACCCGAGCCCCTAGCTAGAGCCACCAGAGGCAGGGGCCGGGTAGAGGACGAGCACGTGGTACAGCTCAAGCACCAGCAAGAGCAGAGACGGAGGAGCCCCCAGCAGCTACAGTTGGAGGGGCACAGGAGGTCCCAACTTTACTCCAGCCCTCTAGGAGACTTTGGCTCAGTTCCTGAGTGCCTTCAGAACTCTGTCTCAAGCGGGACTACTCCCGATAGCTCCAGCTACATCCCAGGCCGGGGGAGGGGCACAGACTCCCGCTGCCCGTACTCCTGAGCAGAGGTTCCATATTGGGTAGGTTCCAGAGTATATCCATATGCCCCCGCGGCTCCAGCTCAGCATGAGGCTAGGGTGGCTGCTTCTGAGGCAGAGCAGCTCTGACTTGAGAGGTACAAGAAGTAACACCCACCTGAGTTCAGCGGACTAGCTTCAGATGATGCTATGGGTTTTCTTGAGGAGTGTCATCGCATTCTCCGCACTATAGGTATTATGGAGATGAGTGGGGTTTCTTTCACCGCTTTCCAGCTGAGGGGAGCGGCTTATCAGTGGTGGCGTGCTTTTGAGCTGAGTAGCCCGGACGAAGTAGCTTCACTTACTTGGGCTCAGTTCTCTGAGATGTTCTTACTGGAGTGTGTCCCTCAGAGCCTCAGGGATGCTTGGCGTGCAGAGTTTGAGCAGTTACGCCAGGGTACCATGATTGTGCCAGAGTATGCAGTCTGTTTCAGTGACTTGGATCGTCATGCACCAGCCTTGGTTGTCATGATCAGAGAGAGGGTTCTACACTTCATTGAGGGATTTCACCCCAGTATTCGGACCAGTATGGCCAGAGAGTTGGAGACAGATATCACTTACCAGCAGGCCGTGAGTATTGCCCGGAGGATTTAGAGTATGTTAGCCCGGGACAGGAAGGAGAGAGAGGCCAAGAGGTCTCGATAGACTGGTCATTTTTCAGGAGTTCGTGCACCAACAGTACGCTATGGTAGGGGTTTAGTGAGTCGCCTCGTTCATTCAGCTCTTCTAGCAGCCAGTGGTATTCCATCTCCTCCTAGACCTCAGGAGCCTTATTATGCACCACCAGTATCTAGTGTGCCTCCTGCTCGAGGTGCTATCACTGGCCAGTCCCGCAGGCCAGTTCAGAGTCAGCATCAGCCGGCACGTCCTCCGAGGGGTTGTTTTGAGTGTGGTGACCCTCGCCACGTGATTATAGGTTGCCCCAGATTTAGGAGGGGTGCACCATCTCAGACTTAGCAGGCCTCACATGCTCCACCGAGTCCTCCAGCTATCCTTCCAGCCCTAGCTGCTACCCACCTTCTCAGACAGCCCGAGGTGGAGGTCGGGGAGGTCGAGGTCGCCCTAGAGGGGGAGGCCAGGCCAGGTACTATGCTCTTCTAGCCCGTTCAGAGGCCATTTCTTTGGATTCAATCATCACGGGTATTGTCCCTGTCTGTCAAAGGAATGCATCGGTATTATTTGATCCAAGTTCTACGTATTCATATGTGTCTTCTTATTTTTCTTCACATCTGGGGATATCTAGGGATTCTTTGGGTTCCCTCATTTATGTTTCTACTCCCGTGGGAGATTCTCTTGTTGTGGACCGCGTATATCAGTCGTGTTTGATTTTTATCAGCGGTTGAGACCAGGGATGATCTGTTATTACTCACTATGGTAGACTTTGGTGTTATCCTGGGCATGGACTGGTTGTCGCCTCATTATGCTATTCTTGATTATCACGCTAAAACCGTGACACTGGCTATGCCAGGTTTACCGAGGTTAGAGTGGAGAGGTTCCTTAGATAATACTCACCGCCGGGTCATTTCTTTCTTAAGGATCAGCGGATGGTGGAATAGGGGTGTGATGCGTATATAGCCTATGTGGAAGATGTTAGTGTTGATACCCCTACAGTTGAGTCAGTTCCAGTTGTGCGGGACCATCCTGATGTTTTTCCAACTGATCTTCCGGGTATGCCGCCCGACAGAGATATTGACTTCGGCATTGATTTGTTATCGGGCACTCAACCCATTTCCATTCCTCCCTATCACATGGCTCCTCTTGAGTTGAAGGAGTTGAAGGAGCAGTTGCAGGATTTGCTTGATAAGTGTTTCATTAGGCCCAGTGTATCACCTTGGGGTGCTCTGGTATTGCTTGTGAAGAAAAGGGATGGTTCGATGCGTATGTGTATTGATTACCGGCAGCTGAATAAGGTTACAGTGAAGAACATGTACCCATTGCCTCGCATTGATGATTTATTTGACCAGTTCAGGGTGCCAGGGTCTCCAAGATCGATCTGCGATCGGGCTATCATCAGTTGAAGATTCGGGAATCGGACATCCCGAAGACTGCCTTCAGGACCAGATATGGCCACGATGAGTTCCTTGTTATGTCATTTGGGTTGACCAATGCCCCAGCATCCTTTATGCACCTGATGCACAGCGTATTTTGGCCTTATCTTGATTCTTTCATCATCGTGTTCATTGATGACATCTTGGTATATTCTCGGTCCCAGGAGGACCATGAGCAGCATTTGAGGACTGTGCTTCAGACTTTGAGGGAGAAGAAATTGTATGCCAAATTTTCTAAGTGCGAATTTTGGCTTGATTCTGTGGCATTCTTAGGCCATGTGGTGTCTCGTGATGGGATCAAGGTAGATATAAAGAAGGTGGAGGCAGTGCAGAGTTGTCCTAGACCGTCATCATCTACGAAGATCCGCAGTTTCCTTGGTTTGGCTAGGTACTACCGCCATTTTATGGAGGGATTTTCATCCATTGCAGCACTGATGACCAGGTTGACTCAAAAGGGTGCTCCGTTCAGGTGTACTGAGGAGTGTGAGGAGAGCTTTCAGAAGCTCAACACAACCATGACTACAGCTCCAGTGTTAGTATTGCCTACGGGTTCAGGGTCCTATACAGTCTATTGTGATGCTTCGAGGATTGGCCTCGGAGCGGTGCTGATACAGGACGGTAGGGTGATTTTCTACGCATCCAGACAGTTGAAGGTGCATGAGAAGAACTATCTTGTTCATGATCTCGAGTTGGCAGCGATTGTTCATGCCCTGAAGATATGGCGTCATTATTTATACGGTGTTCCATGTGAGATTTTCACTGATCACCGGAGTTTGCAGCACATATTCAAGCAGAAGGACCTTAATTTGCGCCAGTGGAAATGGTTGGAGTTACTAAAGGACTATGAAATCACTATATTATACCACCCGGGGAAGGCCAATGTGGTGGTCGACGCCTTGAGTCGCCGGGCAGAGAGTTTGGGGAGTTTGGCATATCTTCCGGCGGTTAAGAGGACCTTAGCCTTGGATGTTCAGTCCTTAGCCAGTCAGTTCGTAAGATTGAATCTTTTTGAGCCTTGCCGGTATTAGCTTGTGTGGTTGCTCGATCTTCTCTTTATGACCGTATCAGAGAGCGCCAGTATGACGATCCCAATCTTCTGGTTCTTCAGGATAGAGTTCGACGGGGTGATGCCAGGGATGTGACTATTGGTGATGATGGCATGATGAGGATGCAGGGTCGTATCTGTGTGCCCAATGTAGATGGGCTTCGAGAGTTGATTCTTGAGGAGGCCCATAGCTCGCAGTATTCCATCCACCCGGGTACCGCGAAGATGTACTAGGATCTGAGAGAGCACTATTGGTGGCGAAGGATGAAAAAGGATATAGTGAAGTTTGTAGCCAAGTGTCTCAACTGTTAACAAGTCAAATATGAGCATCAGAGACCGAGAGGGTTACTTCAGCAGATTGAGCTTCCAGAGTGAAAGTGGGATCAGATCACTATGGACTTCGTGATTGGACTTCCTCGGACTTTGAAGAAGTTTGATGCAATTTGGGTGATTGTGGATTGGATGACCAAGTCAGCCCATTTCATTCCGGTGTTGACTACATACTCCTCCGAGAGGTTGGCGGAGATTTATATCAGGGAGATTGTTCGCCTCCACGGTATTTCGGTATCTATCATTTCATACAGAGGTACACAATTCACTTCACAGTTCTGGAGAGCCGTTCAACAGGAGTTAGGCACCAGGGTGGAGTTGAGCACGGCCTTTCACCCTCAGATTGCCGGGCAGTCCGAGCGTACGATTCAGATTCTTGAGGATATGCTCCGTGCTTGTGTGATGGATTTTGGAGGGTCATGGGACCGATACTTGCCACTTGCAGAGTTTGCTTATAATAACAGCTACCAGTCCAGTATTCAGACGGTGCCGTATGAGGCTTTATATGGTAGGGGGTGCAGGTCTCCAGTGGGATGGTTTGAGTCGGGCGAGGCCCGATTGTTGGGTATAGATTTGGTCCAGGATGCCCTGGACAAGGTGAAGGTGATTCAGAAAGGCTTCGCACTACTCAATCCAGGCAGAAGAGCTATGCGGACCGGAAGGTTCTTGATTTGGCATTTATGACTAATGATCGGGTTTTTCTTCGGGTATCGCCTATGAAGGGCGTCATGAGGTTCGGGAAGAAGAGTAAGCTGAGTCTGAGGTTTATTGGCCCTTTTGAGGTATTGCGGCGGGTTGGGGAGGTTGCTTATGAGTTGACCTTGCCTCCCAACCTAGCAGGAGTTCATCCGGTATTCCATGTCTCTATGCTCCGGAAGTATCACGGTGACCCGACCCATGTTTTGGATTTCATGTTAGTCCAATTGGACAAGGATTTATCATATGTCGAGCAGCCAATAGCTATATTGGATAGACATGTCAGAAAGCTCACGTAAAAGAATATCGCATCAGTAAAGGTTCAGTGGAGGGGTCATCCGGTCAAGGAGGCGACTTGGGAGACCGAGCAGGATATGCGCAGTCAGTACCCTCATCTTTTCACAGCTTCAGGTATGTCTCTAATACTCGTTCGAGGACGAACGATTTTCTTAAGAGGGGGAGGATGTAACGACCCACTCAGTCATTTTGAGAGTTAGAGCCCCGATCCCCTAATAATTGCTTCTCCCATGTCTATTTCTACTTTTGGAACTTGTCGGAACGTCGAGTGGTGAAATTCGGAGAGTTTTTGGACATATAGTCCTTATATGTGAAATTAATATTTAGAAATTGGGCCATAGTTAGAACTATGTGAAGACGGATCCGGAATGGAATTTTGTCGACTCCGTTAGCTCTGTTGGGTGATTTAAGGGTTAGGAGCGTGTTCGAAATATGTTTTCGAGGTCTGTAGTAGAGGTAGGCTTGAATTGGCAAAAGTTAGAAGTTCGGCGATTTCGACCGATAGGTGAAATTTTGATATCAGGCTCGGAATGGAATTTCGGGAGTGACAGCAGGTCCGTGGTGTCATTTATGACACGTGTGTAAAATGTGAGGTCATTCGAATGATTTTTGACGTGTTTCGGCATCGGATGTAGATTTTGGAAATCTCATAAGTTCTTAGGCTTGAATCTATGCATAAATGATGATTTTGATGTTATGAGAGGTGTTTTGAGGCTCGACTAAGTTCGAGTGAGGTATTAGGATTGGTTGGTAGGTTTGGTTGAGGTCCCGGGGGCCTCGGATGTGTTTCGGGTTCCCAAATGGGCAAATTTAGCCTTAATCTTACTGCTGGTTTTTCTAGTTTTACAGCAGCAGTCTTTTGATAATCGCAATCGCGTGAGTTCATCCGTGATCGCATAGGGTAAGCTGAGGCAGGCAAGAAATTTTTATATGCGATCGCACAAGTTGTGTTGCGATCGCAGTGTTTGGGAAGTCTAGTCTCCGCGTTCGCATAGCCCATGTCGCGATCGCATAGAATACCTTAGGCATGCGGAAGTTTTGAGTGTTGTTCTACGCGATCGCGTGAAGCCAACCACGATCGCGTAGCTTTGAGTAGATAAGGTCCATGATCGTGATTTGTATGCTGCGTTCGCGTAGAGGAATTTTAGGCGCATGTTGGAATACCCTTCGCGATCGCAACTGGAAGTACACGATCGCATAGAGCAAATAACTGGGCAGAACATTTAAAGATCCAAATTCGAGGGTTTGAATTATTTTCATATTTTTGAACTTGAGAACTCGGGAAGTGCGATATTTGGAGGGTATTGCACCTGGGCAACTTGGGTAATTGATTTCTGCCCGATTTAGACTAATTTCCATGATTATACTCTTTAATCTAACCTTAAATTCCAAATTTTGGTGGAAAAATTTGGGAAAAATTTGGGAAAAATTGGATAAACTTCCTAGGCAGAATTCTTGAGTTTTGATTGGGATTTTAACATCCGATTTGAGTAATTCTTATATGGTTAGACTCGTGAGTGAATGAGTGTCCGGAATTTATAATTCTTACCCGATTCCGAGACGTGGCCCGGGGGACTTTTTGGGTAAATTTCCAAATTTTGTGTATTAGCTTCGAACTATTTAGCTATTTTGATTCCTTAAAGTGATATTTACATTATGCAATCGAATTGATTAGATTTGGGCCACCCGGAGTCGGATACTCGTGGCAAGAGCGTGGTTTTGAGTTGAGTAGCGCAGTCGTGGTAAGTGGTTTGGCTAACTCTGTGTTGAGGACTTCCCCTTTAGGTTGTTTTGATATTGTTTGGTTATATGGGCGCCGTGTACGTGAGGTGACGAGTGCGTACACGGGCCATTGTTGCTAAAACCCCATTTTTCTTTCCATGACATACATCATTTTTATTCCTATTTCACTGTTTCATGTACTAAATGTGTAGTTTAGTTTAGGAAGGAGCATGTCTACCTGTTTTACTCGAATTTCTCCTAATTGTCACTATGTTCACCATGTTTAGGTAGTTTTATCCATACTCTTGCTTGCGATATTTACTTGAACTGTTAAAATAAATTGTATCCGGAATTTATTCGCATTTGCATATTTAAATTGGGACTACGGACGAAATTCCGAGAGCTTTCCCCATGTACTGCATTGCATATTTAAAGTGGGACTACGACGAGATTCCGGGAGAGTTTCCCCTGTACTGTATTGCATATTTAAATTGGGACTACGGATGAGATTTCGGGAGCTTTCCCCTTGTACTGCATTGCATATTTAAATTGGGACTACGGACGAGATTCCAGGAGCTTTCCCCCTGTACTGCATTGCATATTTGTTGCTATGAGATAAGTTATGCTGAGCCGAGAGCTCCTTGTTGCTATTTTCTTTTAGCTCATTATTTCTACTGTTATGCCTTAGCTTATTACATCTCTTTGTCAAATTTAAACTATTTTTACTATAAACCTCCAGTAGAGCCTTAACCTGACCTCGTCACTACTTGACTGGGGTTAGGCTTGGCACTTACTGGGTACCAATTGTGGAGTACTCACGCCCTTTCCTGCACATATTTTTTGTGTGCAGATCCATGTACCAGCACCCAGTATCGTGGCTAGGAGTCATTCTAACAGTTGCCAGGAGACCGCGAGGTAATTCTGCCGCGTCCGCAGAATCTCACGAGTCCCCTTCTGCTCTAGTATAGGCATAGAGGACTATTGTATTTTCCACTAGTTCATTGCATAGAGCTACATTTAGTACAGAGCTTGTGACTGTCGTGACATTGCGGGTTTTGGGAAGTGAAATTGTACATGCTGAGCAGTTATGTTATATCTACTTAAGTTCTTTTCTGTCTTTATTTTATTTATTCTATTATTTCTGCAAATTTAGGCTTACCTAGTCATATAGACTAAGTGCCGTCACGATACATTTCGGAGGGCAAATTGGGTCGTGACACCAGCATTTTCCCGTCCAACTAAAATCGGTCGGGATTTGGTAGGAAATTGCTAATTTCCGACCGATTTCGGACGGAAATCACCTGATTTCTAATAGTGTCAGATTATAGTGCAACTCTTATTAGGCTGGATTTTACAATGAATATGTGTTAAATTGCAATTCACGAGAAAAATCATAGATATCATCCCCTCATGCCGACTATAAAATAATATTCGTCCTCGAACTAGTAAAGCCGACGAGTCAAATAAATTTAAACTATCAAGATTAGTGTTATAGAGATAACAACTATTTAAGGTATTTAAATGTTAACAGGCAAATAAAGAAACTTTTTTAATAATTTACCCATTTTATGATGTTTTGTTTCTACTTAAGACTATGTTTTTGGTAGGCTTTTTAAGTTTGAATGATTGCAGTCTAATTTTAGATTCTGTTCAAATCAATATAAACCAATACAAATATAGAAAGTTGTTTACAAGATTCCCATATTTTATATTGTAAAAAACCCTCACACCAACTATGAATACTCTTCTTTTGTTCCCTTTTTTTCCACCCCTCAATTACATTCTCTATTCCTCTCTGATCTATACATTTCTTCCATTTTGAATATTATATTTCAGCTTTCTTTTATGTCCTAAAAAAATGCCCAAACCTTGACCTTTCTGGCATATATCAAAATGAGCATGGTTACATATGGTAATTGTTATATTATGATCAGTACTTTAACCAATTTTTTTGAGCACATACATTGTATATGAGAATATAAAGTAAGTTGATAATCAATATTGGACTTCAGGTAACATTCTTTTTTTTCCCCTTGAGAACCTAAGTAGTAATATTACAACTCAAGGTTCTCCAGGGAGAAAAAAGAAGAATTATTATCTGAAGTTCAAGTAGAAATTATCAACTTACTTTATGTTTATGTACGATGTATGTGTTCAATAAAATTGGTAAACTACCGATTAATCTCAGACTCTAAGGTGCAGTGAAGAAGGTGCCCTCAAGTTTATTGCTTAATTACACGTTTACTCTTTTCCAATTGTAATTATCTCATTTTAGCCCTTGTCGTTTAGTTAGACTTGTGAGATTAGCAGTTGTATTGCATAAGCAATTGTACTTTATAAACCTTCAAAATTTTGCTTAGTTTATAAAGTATTGTTTGCCGAATTGAGTTATAAGGAAATATTTCAGATAATAGCAGTTTGTGTTTGACCAAATCATTTGAGAAATACTTTTGTTAGTGTCATAGTGTAGACGAAAGTTCGTAGATATAAGTGCTTCGTGCAGTAGCAACTTGAGTTTGACCAAAGGAAAGCGATTTTAATTATGTTTGAATGATTTCCATGTTCATTTCCTCCCTTACACTCAAGGAATTTTTTTTTTTTTTTTTCGGACTAGTTATTTGATTAAAACTACTCCATTTAATTTCCTGACTTTTATGTCAGAAATAGAGTTTACCGTACCAACTAGGACACTTAAAATGGCACTAACAAGGTGTAAATTCTATAAACATATATATTTTTTTAAAAGAAAAAGTTACAAGAATAGATTAATTAAACATATATTTATAAATTAGGAAATATTCCTTATTAGCAGAGTATCTTAAATCCCACTAGTAGAATTTCATTAAGTTGTTGTTGTTGTTGTAGCAGAGTATCTTAAATCGAATAGATTTGATGGTATATTTGCTCTTTTTGTTAGAGAAATCAATGACAACAGTGATAACCTCTCAGATCATGCAAGATACAGTGGAATACTTGAATTATATGAACTTATCTTTTAAGTGACATGTACTAACACAACTTAAATAAATTACGATCTTATAAATTTAGTTGGTCAAAGAAAATCTGGTCTTATTTAAGAGTTATTTAAATTGCATTGAATAAAGGCAAATCCGATTCTTGTAATCTACTTTAGATTTTGTGTAATTCTTGTTAGATTGTATTGCATTACTTAATTTATGTAAACGTTCCTTTTATANATATATATATATATATATATATATATATATATATATATATATATATATATATATATATATATGCCCAGACAGTCGTCTAGGTTGTGTTGAATTCAAAAAAGTGCAAGAGGGAAGCTAGACCTGACCTCACAAAAATACAACAACAGTGATGCAATCACCCCAAAAGAAGGACAGGAAGTTCATATATATACATCTTCCTTCCTTAGATCTATGAACAAAATTAACTAACAAAGAAATTAGATTTTTCATACGTTGTCCTTATACTAGGAAGTTGGCATTTATCAAGGAGAAAGATTCATTTTGCATTGCTAGGCAATTCTTGGAGGAATGATACACCCTTCTCTGATTTGTGGTTGTAGCCAATTTAGCAAGACAATCTGCTACCTGATTCCCCTCTTTGAAACAGTGAGGCACTGTAGCTCTAGTTTGTTTAATAATGAGGCAGGCACTGTCTATAACCTTTTTAATCTTCATGTTGTTAGGATTTCCATCCGTGAGCATATCCACTATGATCTTTGAGTCCAGTTCGATAGAGAAATTAGTGAACCCATTCTGATTGCATCATTTCCCTCCAAACTCTGCTGATTTAGCCTCTGCCATATTATGACCATCACAGCTGATAGGAATAGAAAAAACCGTAATAAGGTCCCCTTGATTGTTCCTGACCACCCCTCTAATACCTGCCTTACCACTTTCTTTGCAAAAACTTCCATCCGTATTAACTTTGACAGTGTCGGGTAGTAGAGACTCCCATGTAACTTGTATCCATTTCTGAGATGGTCTAAGTCTCTCGACCTTATCACATAATAAAGGTCATTCCATCTGAGTGTAGTCACCTGGTACCATGTTGGAGATAGCCGTTTTCATTCAATGTCCATGTGATTTGGTGTCTCATCGAGTTCAGCTGAAACTTTTTTTGTTTTCCATATATGCATGCATTTCTTTGTTTGCACAGTTTCCAGAATATGATTGTAGGAGCTATCTGAAGCATTTGATTGTGCATTTTATTCTTGGCCGTTATTTCCCACCATCTTTTGAAGGTAGCAATAATAGGCTCCTGCTGCTATTTGATTCCAAATGCATTTCCTATGTTATTCCACATGAAGATAGAAGCTTCACTACTATTAAAGACATGTTGAATTGTTTCTACCTACACAAAAGAACAACAAGAACATCTGAAAATAATGTTACTACCAAATTGTTGATTGAATTCCCAATGCACACGCAAGTGTACGTGGTCGACAAGTAATATAGGATTTTAAGTCCAGATATCGTACCCACAGAGACTTGTGTAAATTACTTGCTAAATCACTCTAATCGTTATTTAACCAAGCCAATATAAAATCA
>ML311465.1:0-59623 GCA_005239505.1 Nicotiana paniculata | reverse complement strand
CAAACCAACCACCACTTTGAAAACTCATAAATTTTTCTTTGTTTGAAGCAGGGACAAGGTAGTACAGAATGACAATTCTCAAAGGGCGAATGTCACAAAACGTAAGCTCCTTAAAATCTCCATTTTTCTTTTATTTTTAGCATACATCACTACTATCCATATCTCCCATTTTCGGAGCTTAACTCAAGTAGAACCGTTTCGCCTAGGGGGATCCAGCTCATAGTTCCGGGTAGAAGTTCTCCTCACTTAGGTTGTTTTACGTAGCTTAACTCAGGTTGAACCGTTTTGCCTAGGGGGATCTAGCTCATAGTTCCGGGTAGAAGTACTCTTCGCTCAGGTCGTTTTCGTAGCTTAACTTAGGTAGGACCATTTCGCCTAGGGGGATCCAGCTCATAGTTCCGGGCAGAAGTACTCTTCGCTCAAGCCGTTTTACATAGCTTAACTCAGGTAAAAACCTTTTCTCCTAGAGGGATTTAACACTTTATCAGTAATACAGGGTGTCATCCCCTGGTAACACTTCTTTCAGTAACACAGGGCACCAACCCCTGGTTACATTCCTTTCCAGCATTACAGGGTGCCAACCCCTCATTACATTTTCATTCCATCTCAGTAATACAGGGCACCAACCCCTGGTTACATTCTTTCCTTGTGATACAGGGCGCCAGTCCCTGGTTACTTTCCATTTGAGTAATACAGGGTACCAATCCTTGGTTATATCTCCTTTCAGTAATACAGGGTACCAACCCCAGGTTACATTCCTTCAATCCTTCCTAGTAATACAGGGTACCAATCCCTGGTTACATTCCTTTCNTAGTAATACAGGTCACCAACCCCTGGTTACATTCATCTCCAGTAATACAGAGTGCCAACCCCTGGTTACATTCATCTCCAGTAATACAGGGTGCCAACCCCTGGTTACATTCATCTCCAGTAATACAGGGTGCCAACCCCTGGTTACATATTTCTCCAATAATACAGGGTACCAACCCCTGGTTACATTCCTTTCAGTAATACAGGGTACCAACCCCTGGTTACATTCCTTCTTAGTAATACAGGGTACCAACCCCTGGTTATATTCCTTCTTAGTAATACAGGGTACCAACCCCTGGTTACATTTTCTTCCTAGTAATACAGGGTACCAACCCCTGGTTACAATCTTTTCCGGTAATACAGGGTACCAACCCTGGTTGCATTTCCTTCCAGTAATACAGGGTACTAACCCCTGGTTACATTCCTTCCCGGTGATACAGGGGGCCAACCCCTGGTTACTTTCCCTTTCAGTAATACAGGGTACCAACCCCTGGTTACCTATCCTTTTGGTAATGTAAGGTACGTAATCCCTCGTTACAACTTTTTATCTCTTTTAATTTGTTTATACTATTGTTTCTGTGTGCCTTTCAATAAATTAGATAGTTTATAGATTTCTCTGATAACTCACAAAATTTTCCTAGTTCAAACTGGGGCAGAAAAATTTTGTTCGTTTTGTTCGTCTTTGATGGCTTTTCAGGACCCGCCGTAGAGCACAAGTGACGGTTAAAGCTTGCGGTTTCAATGTCTCATCAGAAGAAAAAAGTCTTTCGATAGTTAGCATTGACAATGTATCAGCAACCCAGCTTCTCAAGATTCATCTTCTCAAATTCTGATCCAGAAAGAAAGCAATCGAGATTGAGTCATAATCTTTTCTTCAAAGAGCATCAAGATCCAATCTAAGGTCGACACAAGAGAGCAAGTCAAAAATCAAGATTTGACTCCATAAGGCACATAGATAGGAATTTTTTAACTCTTAGTTTGCAGACATATGTAGTTCTCTTCTCTTTTCCTTTAATGTAAGCAGCAAGTAACAGTAACATCAACAACAACATCAGTTTTAAATCCAGTGTCCGCTAGTCCCAGCTACCAAACTTTCCCAGTTATGCACAAATTAGGCCCAATTACTTAGGCCAAAATTCGGCCAGCCCAGTCCAATTGATGGTTGGCCAAGCCTTGGTTCAAAACGGCGTAGTTTCATGACGTCGTTTCATTAAGTGGAACCAAGACTCAATCTTACCCATCCATTCCCACTTGATCCAACGACCCTAATTCATTCTCCAACCCATGTATTTAAGCCCCCCAAAACCCAAAAAATTACCCCATTTCCCCCCTTAACTTCCCATCTTCTTCCTCTCTCTTCTCTCTCTCACCTCTTTCCTAGATCCGCCCCCCCACCACCGTCTGCCGCCCGCCGGAATTCGCCACCGGCGGTGGCCATCGTGCAAACTACCTCATTTTTTCACCATCTTTTCCTCTCAACCTCCTCTCCATGAATCCAAGCCTCATATCCTCTAAAACTCCACTAATCTCCATAAATCTAAGGGAAGTCGAAACCCTAGGCCCTCTTTCTTTTTGAAATTCTCTGCAAACCAAACCACCTCACCCCACAATACTTATATCGATGGGTAGAGCTCTTCAAGACCTACCTATTGATGTCAATTTCACCCCGAAAATTCGACAATGAAATTCCGACGACCATGCTGCCACCACCTGCTAACGCCAGCCACTAGCGTGCCTCAACCCTCACCGATAACCCCTCACCTCGCTGCCACTGCCTCTCATCTCTCCGATCACATTGGCCTCGTGCGAGTTTTTGTTGTCGATTTTCATCGAAACTAGCTGTTTCGATGAGAATCAACAATAGAAGCTTGGTCGAGCTGTACCACTGTCCCGCTATGTCTCGCTGCCTAATAGCCGCTACGCCACCATTGTTCGGACACTCAAATTCGGTAAACACGAGCCTTAATGCTTTCCTTCATGTTTTAAATTTTCTGTTTTCTTGTCGTTTGCTTGTAGTTCTGTTATAGTTGATCTGCGGTAGTGATTCGTGTTAGCTTCATTTACAATCATCGATGATTAATCGTTATTATATACTTTTCGAATCACGTATTATTTAGTTGTTTGCTCAGTCATTACGTTTTGTTTAGTAAATCAGTTGTGTTAATCACTTGTCAAATCCGATTAACTATTTGTAATTGGCGAAGCTCACTAATTTTCTAGTTTCGCGATTAATTTTGGTGTTTTCCCCCATTTTGAAATATGTTAAGTGATCGTTAGTTCATTTTCTTGTTTTTGACGTTGTGTTTCAGTCAACTTGATAGTTGTTTCATTATCAACATGTATCATGCATTGCCTTGTTTGTTAAGTTTCAATTTTATGTTCATTATCTCCAGTTTTGTCTATGGCCTTAACTACATGTTTGTTTGTTTGTAGTCATTAGTTTCTTTGTTAGTTTAACGGTTCGAGTCTAGTTATCTGATTTTGCACCTTCTAGTTTAAAGCAATAGTTTAGTTTGATATTGGTTTGTGAGGGTAGTAGAAGGTACTTGAGTGTAGGACCTTTGTTTGATTGCTTTTACTGTTGGGGAATGTTTTGGAGTACAATACTCCAAAATTCTGTCCATATTTGGTGAGGAAAAACTGTTCATTGAACAAAAATCTGGTTTTGAACAGATTTTTGGTAAAAAATCTATCATTTTGGATAGATTTTTGGCCAAACAAATTTCTCCCAAAAGTTTTGTTTCTCCTATATAAAGAGGAGGTCTTTCCACACTATGAACACACATCTTGGACTCTAAAAAAAAAGAACACATCTTAGAGAGAAAAAATCAGCAGTTGAGTACTTTAGTAAGCTGAAATTGGTGAGCTTTGTGAGTGACTCCTAGAGTATAAGATCATTAAGAAAATAGCGCAATCATTTGGCTAAATTCGGAGTTTGTTAATTACTAGTTTCAAGTGTCTTTGTGGGATTTTCTTGGCTGTTTCTAACACTGATTGGCTGCTGTTACTGTTGCTGAAATTTCTATTTCATTCGTCACTGATCATTGCTTTTCTGTTATCCAGGTATTCCCTCATACGCTATTGTAATTTTTTTGGGTCAACAATGAATGGAAATGAAGCTATTTGAGTTATTTTCAATTTGTTATAAGCTTAAGAGCATTATGTTTCTTGTATAGTTTTGTATATAAGCATGCGTAATAAATTCATTATAACCTTGTATCAACGAGAAATTGATTTGTTAATCCAAAGAGGGTTTTCATGTTCTTTAAGTGATGTATTTGTGTTATGTAATATTTAATTAAGGCCAAATATCCGAAGATGGCAATAGTAAGGCATTTTGAAGTGTTAAACTTAGTAGTATCAAGTTCCTTCTATATGCTATTATATTCTCCAAAGTGCCATGTGTATTAGTCATATGAAAGGTTTAACTTACTTCCCATTTTGGATATGTTATCTTCTTTAAGATGTCAAAAAAAGAAACAAGGTTGGTTATCTTTGCGAAGAACACCTTCTAATTTTATTTGTAAATAAGTATAAACTAGTCAAAGTAAGTTTTTAGGAACATTTTGTTGCAGTATAGTTTTGGTACAAATCATTGACCAAAAGTTTTAAAATAATCTTTTCCTAGCTTAGAAGCTTAAGAGATCTCTTAAAGAATTCAATACTTAGGAAATATATTTCTTCCCTACAAATGTATTTCTCTGCTCCAAGGAACGGGTTCATTACAAGAGGGTTGGTTCTGAATTGGATTGGGTCCAAATTAATATTTTTACATATTTAAATTTTTAAAGAATTGATCTTGGGTTGAATTTTGTTTTAATTAGACTTTGGGCCAGATTTTCCGCTTTAAGTGACATTATTCGATTTTAAGATTATTTATTAATTTCAGAGTCGCCACCCGGATTTTTACGGTGTTCCTGGACACCATTTTATTTTAAAATCCCAAACCGAAGAAATTTTGACTCTGTTTTAAATTTTCTGCGAACTAGAAATCCGGATAAGGAATTCTGTTAACCCGGGAGAAGGTGTTAGGCACTCCCGAATTCCGCGGTTCTAGCATGGTCGCTTAACTATTAATATTTGGCCTAATTATATAATTATTTACATATTTTAAACTTTTTGTGCCTTTTAGCCTTTTTTCAAATTTATGAATTTATCTTGAAATAAGTCACGATACCGTGCACTTATTTATTTTATGACACATTATAACTACGCCACATGAAATGCACCCACAATTACAACATGTGATTTTTATTATAGTTTGAAGTTGAAGACGGGGACATGAGTTGTCGCACCCCCGTGTAGATTACTTAGTCAAGACTATGGTCGTGACGGTTTTATAATGCCCATTTGTGGCGATGTTCGAGTTTTCTATTTTCGAAAGAGCGTTTTAGTTTTAAGATCGATTAGGACGTTTATGGATTTATCTTGGACAAGTTACGATGTCGTACACTTGTTGTTTTTGAGCACATGGCAAAAACGTCAAATGAAATGCACCCGTGATTGCTATGTGTATTTTTATTAGTTATTCAGAGTTAAGAGTCGGGGGCATGAGTTGCTACTCCCGAGTGTGGTTTATTGTAATTTTGGGGTAATGATCAATTTTGTCAAGGTTCAAAGTAAAGGTATTCATTCTACCTAATGATTACTTAAAATGATGTTCGAAAGCCTAAAGGCAACGTGTTTTGGGCTATGGACATATTTTAGCCCAATTTTATCATTTAACTCTTTGGCCAATCCTAATTGTGACTAATTTTGCAATAAGGGTGAAGCCTTTGATTAATTTGAGTACTTCATGATAGGTCAACAAACAGAGTTCCGCAAGACTTAAAATAATCCATATTTCAGTCTAACAAAAGTAGGAATATGCTAACACAATATACATCATTCATGGATATATATATTTGTACACGCTTATACAGATATGCAAGAGCCTTTTTGGTCACTGATCTTGCTCGAATTTGGTAAACTTTGAAACAGAATCTTATAACCTTAAAGAGAACGTGGTACAAACAGATTTTTTTTTACCAATTTTGATTTCCTAACTTAGTAGCCTAAATACAGGCCTTTTGAATTTATGATTCATATGTATTAAGCTTTATCTATTTCAGACAGTCTGTAGAATGTGAGATGAATCAAAAAGATGTTTTGAGTTACTAATTTTTGTTAAGATAAATAATTTTGGAAATTCAGCTAATATTATGAAGAGACTTCGTATAGACTAATTCGAGTACAAATTCATGCTTTTGATCTAATTATCTACTGTTATTAACCTACTTCTTAGAGAAAATAACTCTAATTGTTAGGCCTACCTGCTCCCTTATGGCCCAATAGCCTAGGGAGCTAAACCTGATTAAAACCCTAATGGGATGTTTCATCAAGTTGGCCCGATTTTAAATTTAGCAAGAAAAGTAAAAGAAGAAGACTAAAAGAAAAGCTAAAATAATAGTTTACAGTCCATATTTACAACTAAAAATACAAGAATTATAGTATTATATCCTCATTTCCTTATGAAATACAATTTCCTAAAAGATGAAAACAATGAGTAACAAGAATAAAGAAGGGGCAGAACTGCTCCTGTGCGAGCCAGCCATCAGAGACTTTGGAATCTGTATTTTTCAATGTTAATCTAAAATTGTAAGTCCAAGGTTTGAGTACATGGACAGTATTAACAACAGACCTTTGGGCATTTGTGAGATGAATTTAACCATAAGAGGAAGTTAGATTCAACCTTAATGATGCCCTAGGATAACAAAATATGTTCATGCCTTTTTATGGACTGAATCTAACCATAGAAAGGGTAAGCTTCCAATCCAATGATATCACTTTGTCTAGACTCTTAACAATTATCTTTATGTTATGCAACAAATTTTAGCAAGCATTTATTCAAATGCTTTGACTGCTAAGGGCATTTTGAGGAGTGAATCCGACCATTTTGTGATTTCAGATTCACCTTCCTAAAGCTCCTTCTCATTACACACTTATGCCATTTGAAGGGATAATTTTCAGCAAGCTAAACTACTGCGTATGCACTATCAATGGGGTGAATTTGACTATTAGGAAGTCAGATTCATCTACCCTAGTGCTAACTTAACATAATTCCAAATCATATAGAGGCTTGATTATTTAGCATTTTAGAGGATGAATCTGACCATTCGAGGGTTCATATTCCTCACTCTAATACCTTTCTTAATTACATATTTTATACTCTTTAAAGGGTAAACTTCAGCCAACCATACTAATGTTTGTGCACTACTAAGAGGTGAATTTGACTATTAAGAAGTCATATTCATCTACCCTAATGCCAACATCCTAAAATATCCAGAGACTTGCTTATTGAATCTCTTTATTTACCAAAGAGACTCAGTTGAAAGCCTATTTCTACATTCTTATTGATAGACCCTGACCATAGAGAATGTCAGATTCAACATCCTAATGCAGCTTGTTTCCTAATATAGAACTATGAGTATTCACCATATTTATATACATTTAGCCTGAAATATACATAATATTTCAGCAAAGAAATACCAACAACAAAACAGTATTTATCACATTCACTGGTTCATTAATATGCTAATAAACATCTATACAGTCACATTTACATAAAGCAGAAGAGATAACCCCATTCATCAAGAACAACTAGTTTAAGCAGGGAGAAGAAGAAGAAGATTCTAGTTCAAGAAATTTCATTAAGAAGAGATGAGTTAATACATACCTTTTAAGAGAGAAACATCAAAGAGACTTGATCAAATAAAGGTCAAGTATGAAAATGAACAGCAAGAAAGAAGAGATCAGCAACAACAAACAGAAACCCCAAAGAAAACCAAACAGTCCAGCAAGAATACACCCAGAAATCTTAAGTATGAATGTTTGAAGGAAAACTTCCAGAAAACCCAAAATTCAGAAAAGAGAAGATAGCAGCTGAACTAGGCCATCTACTTATGAACTTGTTTTCCAAAAGGAAATCAGATTTTCCTAATAATAGTCTTCTTTTTCAAAACCTTTTAAATGGAAAAAGTATTTCTGAATAGGGAGGATTATGTATTGCAGAAGCTCAAAAAGTGTAAAAAAATGTAACCCCTTCATCTCTAAAAAGAGGGTCTATTTATAGAATATTTGGGAATGGGATATTCTTTTGAATATTCCCTATCCAAAGCTGAAAAACAGCACTCAATAATACATAGGGCAGCTGTCAACCCTATCTTTGGGACAGCTGCCCCTATTCTAGAACTTTCCTACCCATAAAAAGACCATTTTACCCTTAAAATTTTGATTTCCTAAGTCTACATTACCTAATATACCCCTTGAAGTTCCTTTATTTACCATGGGGTAACCAGGGTTACTTACTTGGGTTATCATTTAACTATTGTTAACTAACACTAGTTAGGTCCCTTAGGTGACTACTAGTTATTCTTTGACCAAGGTTAGGTCAACTAATTAGAGGTTAATTGATTAAATGCCTAAAGATAGTTTTTTATACTAATTAAATGAAGGAGGTCAATCAATTCAGCTCCTCAAATTAAGTAAACTAATTTAGTTAAATTAACTTAACTTGATTACCTAAAATCAGGAACTCGATCAATTATTAAGCCCATGTTAACTAATTTGTTTTAGCTAAATAATCCTAAACTAATTATCTTTGGACAGATTTTTAGTTAAGTACTTAAAAGGTTAGCTAAGTTAACTTCTAGGTTGAGGGAGTTGAAACTATTTAAAGGTGAAATTACTTAGTTAACTCAAATGCACAACTAGTTCTAGACTAGTTTGTCTTAGATTAATTGATAGAAACAACTAGGTTGTTAGACTCTATTAATTAAGAGGCTTAATCCCTACTGATTTTAAAATGGTTTAAGAGGTTTATTAGGTATTGGCTAATTATTAAGCCTAGGTTAAACGATTTATTTTTAGCTAATTAATCCTGACTAGTTATCCTGGACAAGTTTTAGGACTTAGTTAGTTGTTTAAGAGACTATCAACCTAGTCAATTAACCCTAGTCCAGGTTACTACTTAACTAGGATTGGGTTAATCAAATTAATTATGTTGGTGATCTATTTTAGTTAATTGGTTAAACCCTGGTTAACCAAACATCTAAGAAGGGAAAATTAGGAGGTTCTATCTTATTGGAAATTAATCTTAATTAACCACACAATTAGGTAGATAATCAATTAGATAATGAAACTTATTGGCAATTAACTAACGACGGTCAATACTTAGGAACCTCAAAACCATGAATTATTACAAACAAACAAACACCTGACTAAGCGAATACAACTCCTAATCACATGATCATCAGTATTCTAGACGACTGTCAATAAACTAGGAAAACACACAGAGGGGGATCATGTACAGATTTATGATGAATTCATATTACTAATCTTTTTAGCCACTAAGGCACGATGTCAACTTGAGGCGATACTAACAGAAACAAAAGTAAAAGAATAAACTAGAACAATAATCTTAAACACACACATAGGATTATGTTTCATTGAGAAGAAAAAATGATGAAGAAAAGGAAAAGAATAATGGGCACAGGGATACATGAAACAATTTTGTTAAAACTTAATTAAGACCTAGTTTGCATTATTCCAATATCTAAGCGGGTTTGATTAATCCAAACATGCATTAACATAATCAACAAATAAACATGAGCAAAAGGCAAAAGGAAAACAATGACTAAACAAATCAAAATCAGCTAAACTTAACAGTGATTAACATGATTCTTTTTTTTATATTATACAAAAACATTAAAGAGAGAAGTAGGATACCTGTTAAAGGGATTTTGGCCGGAAAAAATAGAATCTCCGGACCTTGGCCGGACTCCGGAGGGTTTGAAAATGACTTCAACCCACATGAATCAATAGCTCTCAACGAGAGCTATCGATCCATGTAGGTAGAAACCATTGAAGGTCTTTAAATCGGCTGAAGGGGAAGCTGGGGTTTCTGGATTCCTAGATCAGAAATAGGTCGGAATAGGGTGGTTTATTGGGAGAGATAAACCTAGGAGGTTATTGAGGGGGTGAAGGAGGTCATAGGTTAAAGTTTTGGGGTTGATTGGCAGATCTCCGCCGCCGGTAGGCGATTTCTGGGCGGCGAAAACCTAGGGCGGCTAGGGTTTGTTCGAGACAGAAGAGAGAGAGACGAAGGGGAGGAGAGGCGGCTCTAGGGTTTGGGGGGTTAGGCTTTGGATGGAATGAGGGGGGGTGGTGAGTGTTTGGACAGTTTTATAGTGGAGGGTTGGGAGTTCCCAGCCGTTTGATTTGCTTTGATCAACGGCTGGGATCACTTCTGGGGTGAAACGGGGTCGTTTGGGTAGTGTAGGGGCAGGCCGGGTGGGCTATGGGATTTGGGCTGGGTTGTTTGAGTGTTTAGAGATAGGGATTGGGCCTGAGTATTTCTTGGCCCAGGTCCGATTTTGGCTCTCTTAACTAATTAAACTAATTAATCTAATTAAGTTCAAATCTAATTTAATCCAAAAATGTAGTAATTAATTTAAACCTTATCTATTTACAGATTAATCAAGAATAAAACGACCAATTTTATATTCCTAATTAAATCTATGATTTATCGAATAAAAATGATTAATTTTTAGTAATTAGTCAAAACTACATTACGTTAAATAACCAGCATTCGTCTATTATTTAGTTAATTATAACTTTATAATTCCTTGATAATAGTATTGCAATTTTTAACAATTTTAAAAGATGAATTATGGATATGGGAAAAACACAAATCTTTCACAATTAATCACTGAAAATCAATAAAAATTCATAAAATTAATTGATTTATTGAGATTTTTATAAGACGATATGGCGAGTAAAAATCACATGCTCACAAGCCCAAGAAGGATACAACACCTAACATGTCTTATGCTTTTTTTAAATTCATTTGCCCATCTCCTCCCAAAAGTTGTTGGCCCATTCTCCTTAATAATTAATTTAAACGTTGGGCAATTAGTAGGCGCGCTTTAACCTCACGGAATCGCTTGCGTAGCGTGATGTTTAACATTAAATAAATTAATTCAATAATTTCATTTCATACTCTTTAGTTTTTAGTTAATTTTTAATTTAATTAATAATTTGTTAAAATTGCGGATTCGCTTGCGTAGCACGATAGTTAATTAATTCCTTAACATGTAGTAGCCTTTTTTTTTCAAAAGTAATAATATACTAATAACTTTCGTCATAACTGTAGATTCGCTTACGTAGCGCTGTTATGATAAAATTAATAAATTTCGTCTCGATCACGCATTCGCTTGCGTAGCGTGATTATGACAACATAATTTCTCCAAAATTATTTTTCTTGATAAATCTAATAATCAAGAAGTAAAAGCGGACAAGTAAAACACAGAAACTAATAAAGCACAGTTTATTCAGAATTAATATAAGCCAAGTTTGAGTCAATAAAGTGACCGTGCTAGAACCATGGGACTCGGGAATGCCTTATACCTTCTCCCCGGTCAACAGAATTCCTTATCCGAATTTATTTTCGCGGACCAATAAAAAAAGAGTCAAATCTTCCTTTGATTAGGGATTCAAATAAAAGGTGACTTGGAACACCCAAAAATTAATTCCAAGTGGCGACTCTGAGCAATAAAATAATCTCTATTTTAAAATTGTCACTTTAATTGGAAAAACTCTTTAACCCACAACAATCCAATAATACATATCTTCTTGGGGGTAGGAAAAAGGGGTGTGACAACTTCCCGACGTGAATCCGTATTTAGTCGGGTCCCAATATGGGTACCGGACACCGTGTGGGAAACAAAAAAAAAATTATGTAAATCTCTTTAAGTGGGTACGGAGTTTAATAAGAAAAGAAAAAACTTTTGAATTTTAAACTTGTGGTGTAAAGTGAAGCACATATATTTTGTGTAGCTATAAACCATTGCATAAGATAAATTATTTTCAAATAAGAAAATAAGTCATTCTTTTTGGCACGAACTAAAAAGGAAACAAGTTCATATAGATTGAAACGGAGGCAATAATTTAATACGTTATTTCTTGCTTAATTTAATTGAAATACTATTTAACATCGCTAATCAAAAGTTGCATTTAGTTATGTGATGCTTATTTTTTGTATTATGCGATCAACTAAATACTATAATGCCTCCATTCCATTTTATGTGAATATTTTTATTTTTTAAAATTCAAATTATGTAAATTTTGTCTAATATTAATTTGAAATACATTGCATCATATTGACATGAGAAGAATTGTGGCTTCTAGATTATTATTATTTTTTTGTATAATTTTTTAATATTAAAATTTTGACTTTAAAATGTTGGAATAATTTAATCTGATTTAGCTTCAAAAATTAGTCAAATTTCGATTTAGCTTCAAAAATTAAATTTCGAAAAAAAAAAAAAAGAATCACGTAAGGTGGAAGCCATGGAGTATCATGTTATATGAGATGTTATGTTGGAATTAGGTATTCCAAACGATCAACCAAACCTGCCTTAATGTTTGTGGCTTTAAGTAAAAGATAGACTTCCTTTAGTACATTATCCACTATGAACAACTCATGATTTGGAGAAATGTTAGCATCACTCTTGGATATAACTATCAAACATGTATATGTCCACCTCTCCTCATCAAGCTTATGATCTTTTATTTTCTTATTTTCGGAATAAAGGTTGCAATGAAGATCAATTGTTCCATTGACGTGATAGTTGCTGGCGTACATAAAATTCGATTGTAAAGAGGAAAGTATACAACACTGCCAATGTAAAAAATTTACACAATTGCTGCATATATGATCTGGTTTTGTGTCGTTGTCACTGATCTAATTCCTCGTACTTTTATTCTTTCGGTTATAACCGGCCACTTTTCTTTAATTAGGCTTGACTCTAACGCAAGAAGGACCAAAACTGCCCCTAACATATTTGCTTTGGTTTAAAAATTATTCTTAGTCTATTTATTTTATAAAAATTGCCCCTACCATCAACTTTCTCGCCCACTCTTATCCTAGAAACTAGCGGCCCTATTTTAATTAAGAAAAAGTTTTATTACTTATTATGTGTCAATTTTCTATTGGCTTAAATTAAAACGTCACCCACACTCACTTATTAGCTCATTTCATGACCAGAATATTCATACTCGACCCATGACTCGCTTAGAAATGTCCTAACTTCACCTCTCAACTTTTCCAATTCCATCCCTGCCCTCCCGCTCCACATTTTATCGTCCTCCATGGCCAAAGTAACAATAACTCACCATTGCCGGCAGAGAACCACTATAGGCTTCATCTTTCAGATCTTCACCCTTTAACACCCACGGATCTTCCTCTCCCACTCAGATTTTTCAGCAATAATTTAATTTTTAAATTAATATTTTTTGTAAAATCAATTTTCTGAGTGAAATCTTGTATTCTTTGGAATTAAATTAATGATTCATTTTGAGATTTTATGGTTTAATAAGTTATCTTTCTGCCAAAGTATATTTGTTGTACCACCATATAGCTTTTTGGATTTAATTGAAATTATGTGAGCAAATTTAGTTTCAAAATTCATCAGCGATGATTTGGTTGGGAAACTGTCGACGGTGATTAAATTGGGGAAGATGAACAGAGAAAGGGATAGGGTACCAAATAATAAATTAATAAAAAGCAAAATGACATGTTGATAAAGGAAACCTAAATAATGATTGGATCATGAGTTGGATATGGAATCGGGTGTTAAGGGACTAAAAAGGGTTTAACGGGTTGAAACGACTAAGATGGTTCATGGGTGAGTTATTTATGGATTAGATTTGAGTTAGAGTGGGATTTTTAATTTTGACGAATAAAAATTGTCACGTCATATATAATAACATACTTTTTTCTTCAACAAAGATCCGTCAGAAATAAGAAAATGAATGTGTCAGATTTTGAACAGTGAGGACAATTTTATAAAATAAGTGGATGAAAAGTATTTTTAAACCAAAATAAATAAATTATTTGGCCCTTTTTCTGAATCAAGAGAGAACCTAATAGCACCAAAACCCAAACGGGCTATAAAATAAAATGAGTAAATTATATGTAAAAACAGTTACATAATGAAAACTTACACAAGTATTTAATGGCTATTCATGTCTTTTGGAGTCAAACAATTAAACCCCCGGTATTCGTGTAGGATCGCTATTAGTATACATAAGAGTTTAGCTTTTAAACTTTGAAATATAGGAGGTATATTATTACGACAACAAGAACATATTCAAGTGTAATTTTGTAAGTGGAGTTTGAAAAAGATAGCGTGTACGCAGATTATATCTCTACCTTGAGAAGGTAGAGATGTTATTTTCGATAGACACACAGCTCAAGGAAAGACGAATAAGGAAGGAGTAGCAAAAGCAGTAACATCAATAAGATAACAAGAAAACAGAAGCGAAAGAAGGAGCATATAGTCAGGCGCGGACCTACATGGGGAGGTGAGGGGTCACGGGAACCCGTTAACCTCGACAAAAATACAGTATATATATTTTGTACCTATATGTATATACAGTAATGACCCCTTAAATATTTTACGTCTGCCCCCTAAACACAAAAGCTGGGCAGAAGAGTTGGTTAAAGGAAGCACTCAAAGTGCCTTAACTTCTGTGACGTCCAAGATTGAATCCCATCTCTTAAAACTTTTATAATTCTATTGTACTTTTGCAGTTTTTGAATTTAATGATTGTTTAATAAATGTTATTTTACTTGGAATCGTTTTCTTAGGAAGTTCTTGTTCTTATGAATTTAGATAACATATTCATGACAAAGTTTAATTCTTTTCAATCAATTTCTAGTTTTAAGAGACAATGCCTCTCATTTTATAGATGAGTTTGATGTGAAATAATTCTGACCCTGCTATGAGTGGACGATGTATTTAAGTTATATTAGTACTAAATTAATGATATTTGATAATATCGAAATTTGTATTTTAATGATAGTTATCATAATCATTAAGTTTTTACAGATTTGAACGTCAAACTTTATCACTACCTAGTACTTGTAGGGGCGGATGCACCCTAGTGCAAGCGGTGTCATCCGACACCGCTTCGCCGTAAAATTTCATTAAACATATATTTTATTAAAATTATAAATAACATTTATAGTTGATTTAATGACAGATCATGACAAGAAGCGTGTCTTGGTCCACTGGCTAAGCAGCAGTACGTAGATGGAGGTAGTGGGGTCGAAACTGAACCTCGACAATGAAAAGTTTTCTAAAAGCTAACTTCCGTTATTAACTGTGCAATTAGCATTTTAAAGCTTTCTAATATAATTCAAGCATGGTGTGTGCTCTTTCCGTTATAAGTTGTTGCTACTACTTTTCCTTTTCCTTTTTTTTTAAGGCAACATCTTTTAGGATTTCAGAATCAAGTTTAACATCTGAAAATTTGTTTAAATTGGAAGAAAGAATCGGCGAAATCACGTCTACACAGTAAAAATAATTGTTTTAAGTTCTTTGAGACTTATTTAAATTTGAGTGGTTGTGTGATGCTTTATATAAAAATATGTATTACTATATGAGGCTTTATGATGAATACATTTCAAAAAGTAAAAATTCATTAAAGAAAGTTATAGTATTATAGTTGTATTGCATTTTCTTGATATAATTTGAATATTCTTTTAAATATAGCATCAATGTTAGATTTGTTCATTTATACACTTTTTAAAGTGTCGACACCACTTGTGAAAAATTCTGCGTTCGCCCCTGAATACTTGGTATACTAAAGATGGTGCTCCCGCTATGTTTAAATCTTGGGTCCGCCTCTGCATGTAGTAGTAAAAATCTAAAAAACAAGAAAGTACAAGGCTAACACGAAAAATGCACGGCTATCTACTAACCTTCTGCCCTAATTCTTAACTTCCATATTCCCTTATCAAGGGTCATGTCCTTAATAAGCTGAAGCAATATCATATGTCGATGAATCACAGGGAGGTATATCCTTAAAAGTTATTATACATTAAATATTCATAAGGTTAATTGAAACAAAAACAACGGAGAAAGTTTAGAAATCAAATGCTGCAAAATTTTACAAAAGAATAAACTTGACTTACATGTACAAAATGCAAAAATATTGTTGTGAAAAACTGGTATATCTTATCAAGGAATGTGTGCTCATTTTCGATTTAAGAGTTTTGGAGGATGCACATATTAATTATTTACCTAAAAGTTTTCGTCAACAGTTAAAATTTTTATTTTTTGTAGAACTTATTAAATCCATTATTGATCTAACCATCCTGCTGTGTGGAGGAAAAGGTGGCTGACATGTATAAGTAGCTCTAATAATATTTCATAATTCAAAAACGGGTAAAGTGTTTATTCTATTCTTACTATGTCGAGTTAAAATTTTGATTAGAGTGTTTGATGCCAAAAAAAAAAAAAAAACTTTCAAGAAATATTAATGTTGAAATAAATCTTTTGAGAAAACATATTTGATGTCTTCTTAAAATAATAAAGTGGTCAAGGGACTTCATAACATAAACAATTCAAATACAAGTGTCTCACCCTGCATGTGGCCCTACATTATAAAAAAGATGGTAAAAAGGCAAAGGCCCAGGAAAGAAGGACGAGTGCGAGAACTAATTGGTTTTATCAAAGCATTCGGTACCAATTATCATGTTTATCAGGTTTTTCTCTCAAAATGAAAGAGTTAGGATTTAAAGTTAATGAATTTAAAGTCTACGTTACTGGATTTTAAATTAATAATTTATATATTTTGTTGAATGGAGCTCTAGTCTGCCATAGATGAAGGAGTAAGCTCGAGGATGAAGAAAGTCAGCATAGCATAGAGAGAGAAACAAATCTAGATTTTTCTATAAACCGACTAGAATGTCCGGTACAATCCCCTATTTATACAAAATTATTAATAAGCTAACTATATTCCTAACTGCCTATCTATTATAAATTAACAGCTCACTAACAGACTAATTGTATTCTAACTAATCTTCTAGAAGTGTACTCCATAGATACCACTATGTACAGATCCAATCCTTCAACACTCCCCCTTGAGACTAAAAAATATTTTTCATTCCCAACTTGGATAAGAGATAGGCACGTTGCTGATGTCCCAGGGTTTTAGTCAAAATGTCAGCCGGTTGTTCTTGACTGGATACATGTGATGGTAGGATATAATTGTATGTTTTAGTTGCTTACCGCACTCTAATCTAATGCACTTTAATTGAGATTGAGTTTTGATCGCTAGTGTTTTGCACTAATTATATGCTTTATACCTTGTAGGAGTGATTGAGCTATGTAGATGTTATGGAATGAATTCACGCTATTTTGAAGCTTTGAAGTCTGAGTAAAAGCTCAAGGATTAAGTTGGGATCGAGTTTAGGGATCAACGGACACTAATGCATTCAAAGAGAGAAACGAAGAATCGAGCCGGACGTCACCCATGTGTGCGAGCACGCACTGGGCGCGCATGTGAGGCAGTATACTACGCAAAATGTACGACTTGGTCGCGAGCAGATCTCTACGTGTGCGGCTGCGCACGTCCTGTTCGGGGAAGAGTCCTATTTCGCGAAGGAGAAGATGTGTTTGTATGGGCCCGAGCCTACTTGGTATATATATATGAAAAAATGGTATTTTCTGGACTTTTGACATAATCTAGACCGAAGGCTAAGGAGAAGTGGGAGAAGCAAGATCACAAGGATTTCACCATTCAATCCTCACTCAAGACAAGAGTTTGGATCGTTTATATTTTCCTTTAACTTAAACTTATCTGTGATGAATTACTCTATATCTATGGAGTAATTTTTCTTTAAGAATTTATGAATTTGGTGTTTTGAGAATTGTTTGTGAATATTAACTCTAGTTTTTATGTATTGAATCGTTTTGGGTATTTTAATTGTTGCACATATATTCACTTGTTTATGTAATCGAAAGAGGCATAACTTGTGATGTTTTGCATTGTCTTGTTAGTTGTATTCGATGATTCTTCATAGTAATCGAAAGAGGCTAGTTGAATTTTTTTTAGACCTAGTTAGGAGAAAAATCGAAAGAGGTTCTCCTAAGGACCAATCTACTACGAATTCTTGCATATCTTCACCAAGCTTAACTTAGTTTATATTGTGATGTTGAGGCTTAATCGAGAGAGGAGTTTCTACTGAACGTTCGAACTAATTATAGAGTGAATTCGAGAGACACACTTGAACCTTAGAAGTGAAGTAACTAGAGTTAAATCCCATACAAGTATCTTGCACCTATCCAATCAACCCCTATTTTTCCCCCTTGATATCTTCTTTCTTACTCTTGGTGCGATTATCATTAGCCAATAGTTTAGATTTTTTGTTAATTTTAGTTTTAATCACACAAATTTACATTGTTGATCATCTTGGAAGCAATTAAACTAGAAGCTATGAAAACACTATTTAAATCCAATCCATGTGGATACAATATTTTTATATACTATATTCGACTAGCGAACCTAATTTTATACATCGGTTTTGGGCTCGTCAACATGTGAAGTTTTGATAAGCCTTTTTTAAATTTTTTTCTCTCAAGAAGTGGCAGTCTATCTTTATATGCTTTGTCTTTTCATGATACATAGGATTGGCTGCAATCTGCAATGTTGCTTCATGATCACAATACAAATCTATAGGCAACTGTAAATCTATCTACAACTCTCTTAGCAGTACACTAAGCCAAACCAACTCTGCAACTATGTGTACCATGCTTTTGTAAACTTTTACTAAGCTTCTAGAAATTGTATTCTGTTTCTTTCTTTTCCAAAAAATGAGAGAGTTTCCTAACTTGATACAATATCCAGTTACTGATCTTTTTGACATTGGACAAGATGCCCAATTTGAGTCACAAAAGCTTTTATTTGTTGACTGCTTTTGCTAGACATCAAGATGCATAAGCCTGGTTGCTTCTTCACATATATATTCACATGTAGAGCAGCTTCATAGTGAGGCTTCTTAGGAGCATGCATAAACTGACTTAAGCTTTGAACATATGAGATATCTATCCTTTGGATTTGAAAATAGTGAAGCAAAGATCATTTGATCATTAAATAATTCATAACCATTGTCAGGTCTAAATATCTTAACAGTGATAGAAAATTGATTTTGTATAATTTAAAGAAAATCATTCAAGAAAACATACACATTACTCTTCAATCCCAATAGAAAAGTCCATGTCATTCTTGAATAGTCATCAACAAGGGTAAGGAAATATCTGAAACAATTGTAGGTACAAACTCTATAAAAAACCCCATACATCCATATGTGCAAGCTCAAAAATAGAAGTAGACTAAGTTGTGCTAACAGGGAATGGCAACTTAGTTTTTTTTAGCTAGTGGACATATAGGACAATCACAGTTATTGAATATTGACAAATGACCTTTTATTGTGGAAATTCTTTGTAAAACTATAGGGGTTGCATGACCTAGTCTATGATGCCACAAAGTAGTAGCATGAATGTTGACCGAAAAAGACAAACATATTGAGGCAAGTACATCAGCATATGTGGAAGGATTGAGGATGTATATTCCACTATGAAGTCTACCAATCCCCTTTATCATGTCACTGAAGAGGTCCTGAAATAAATAAAAATTTAGATAAAAAATGACTGAGCATTATAATTCCCTAGTGCATCTAGACACATATAGAAGATTATACTTAAACTGAGGGGTGTAAAGCACATTGTGCAGAGTTTGGGAATTGGATATATGATAAAATTATATATGTGTGATATTTGCATTATCTCCATTTGGAAAAAGAACATAGGTAGAACTACAGGAAGGAACCGATAAAGGATTGGATAATAATTGTAAAGATGAAGCCATATGATTTGAGGCACTTAAATCAATAATCACATTTAATAGTAGAGATACCTTCCATGTTGGTCATCTCAATTTCCTTAGGTCCTTTTCCTTTATTCAACATCATGAGAATTTGTTGGTATTGTTCAGGAGTGATGAAAGGCGCAACAGGTACTGCATTAGCAGGTCTAGCATTCCCAGTCCTAATGTTCTGCAGATTCATAGCTCCACTTTTTTGCAAATCTTCTTTGACATGCACATTATGTGTCAAAACTGCAGGACCATCATATGCTCCATTTTTCTTATTAGTGCACTTGAATACTGGTGGATAACCCACCAATTTGTAATAAGTTTCCCTCGTGTGACCCTTCATATGACAGTAATCACATCATAAATGTGTATTTCTCTTAGGTCTCACATTATAAATATTGGCTGAAATCAGGCCACTACTCACACCTTCCATAGGTGCATTTCCCAGAATTCCACCATTCATTCTCTGACTCTCTTCATGTATGATCATTGAGTGGGCCTGATCTAAAGTAGGTGTAGGGTTCATCATCAAAATTTGGCTTCTCTAATGGGACATATGTTTCATTGAGTCCCATTAAGTACTTAATTAATATTTTGTTGATGTAGAAATTCAACAAAAAGTCTAGACTTCACACAATCACACCCAGGGAAAGGGATTACTGACTCAAATTCACACCACAAATCATTTAATTTCGAGTACTATATTGAAACACTAGAAATTCCTTGATTCGGCAGATTGATTTCCCTATTCATGTGATGTACTTTAGTTGCATTTACCTTATCAAGTCTATCCTCGAAAGATGCACATACCTTCTGCACATTTGATGAGTAAATAATTCCTTTTCTGAGCTCTTGTGCAACTGAGCTCATGATCCATGACTGAACAATCGCGTTGCACAGCTCCCAGTGGTATGTGCGAAATGCATCACCTTCATATTTCTCGCTTGTACATGTTTCATCGATGAATCCTATATTATTCTTTACTAACAGTGACATCTTCATTAATCGACTATTCCGAGTAGTTTTTAGTTCTGATTAACAATTGTGGAACACGTGCCCCCATGGTGTATCTGAAGGGTGCACATACATCGGATTTTTGCAATCAGCTGCAAATTGATTGCATGTGGTGTCCCAGTCGAAGTTCATGTTACACTTTGAGGAGAATCACCGGCCATTACAACACATTTTTCAGAAATTCGAAAAAATTTAGAAAGGGCAAAATTTTTTGACCTAGGAAAGACAAGCGTGAAAATTCAGGTAAGGAATTGATAATCCTTAGTGACTTTTCTCTTCAGATCGCAGTAAACTCGCTCTGATATCATGTTGAAATGGAGCTCTGGTCTGCCATTGCTGAAAGAGTAAGCTCGAGGATGAAGAAAGTAAGTGTAACGGGGGGAGAGAGAGAGAGAGAGAGAGAGAGAGAAGAGAGTGTTCTAGATTTTTCTATTAATTGACTAAAATGTCTCCTACAATCTACTATTTATACAAAATAAGTAATAAACTAACTACTTTCCTAACTGCCTATCTATTACAAATTAACAGCTCACTAACCGACTAACTGTATTATAACTAACCTTCTAGTGGCGAACTCCTTAAATATCACTATGTACAACCACTCACAACTAATCCAATACTTTAACATATTTTTAATAGATTTCGTTAGATAAACAAGGTTTGAACTAAAGTTATTGAGTTCGATCAAACCCGCCTCTGACCAAAAGCATGAATGAACCATGGAAGGAAATGAATCATCATCATATATATAGTATAGAGACTTATAGAGAAATGCTTTTGTTCGAGGAGGACTAAGGTCATGGTCACACTGCCACATACCTTCAAATGATGGTTACAGTAACAAATGTGAGCACACTTACGCTCACAATTTTCAGACTTAATTACACAATTCAGTAAACTAGAGGCACATTACCTTCCGCTAGCCATTTTGTCACGTAAATTTCCTTCTATTGTGATTTCCTTTAATTTTGTTGTTCAAGCTCTTATTGGTTCATCGCAGTTTCTTGTTTTGGGATAATGGTTCTTCGCAGGTGGAGGTAATTACTTATTCTTGCTTTCTAATTGTCTGATAATGAACATAAACGACTATAAGACTACACTGAGTTCATAAGAAAGGGGCAGACAGTTCTTACGGGAAATAAGGAATAAAAGAATATATCAAAACTTAATTTCGTCGACAGCAGGGTTCGAACCTGCGCGGGCGAAGCCCAACAGATTTCAAGTCTGTCTCCTTAACCACTCGGACATATCGACCTTATTGTTGATTATTTGGTAACGAAAGAATATAATATCTTACACCCACACTCCCAAAAGTCTTCGCTCCTTTTCTCCAAGAAATAAAGTTGAGGAGGAGTAAGACATTCCAAGGTAAAGCAGCTTTGACTCATGTAATATGCATAGGATTGAGGGATGAGAAAGACGTCATCTTGAATGGGCTTGAAGCCATTTGTAAATGTAACAAATTAATAAGTGTTCGTAGAGATTGCTTCTCTCTTTCGGCCACTTAGTCAGTACCTTTTCCAATCTGGTTAATAATAGTACTTCCTCTTTTTCATTTCATGTTAGCTACCGTGTTTGATTGGATAAAAGAGTTTTAAGATGTTTAATAACTTGTGTGTTGTTTTAATTGTGGCGGAAGATAAGTTAAAATTAATGGTTGAAAAGTTAATTGAAACGGAGGGAGTAATAGGACTTGCTCGCGTAATTTGTTCTAAATATGCAGTACTTTCAGTAGAGGAAAACACCTGCAGTAGTTGTGGTTGTAACCATGAGTGAGAGTAAGAGGGAGGTAGGGAGAAAATGTTTTCTTTTCTTCGATTTATGCAATAAACCAAACTACTTACGAATAAAGCACTGATCGGAACAAAGATTAACCAGTCTACTTGATGAGAGATTTCATCTTTATACATCAAAGATTGATCTTTCAAATAATACAATGTGTTTGCTCTAATAAATGAAGCTCAATGACATCTGTGTTACAAAAAAGAAAATGAAAAAAAACAGATCTAAAGAACTACTATTACCACATTACCGTTATGACAAGCACCAGAAAATGGCCTGCAGAAATTATCATTGACAAAGCAACAACTATTTCTTCTTCTAACCTCTTCCGAAAGTAAGGAAGTCGTTTGCAAGACCCGTCGCATCCTATGGCAGCAAACCGAGCTTAGCCTAGATTGTCCAGGCTAAAAACAACCCGCTACCGATGATGCCCTGAAGAAGGTGGCCTTCTACTTCCTCCCCTGCCTAAAGCTGAGAACTGATTTCCTGAAGGATGTGGATGATGGTATCCTCTAACATTTTGGTTGCTTTGAGGGGACCATCCACCACCACGTTGGTTATAGTTTCCAGCCCCGTAAGGTTCATAGCTCGTAGAAGTGTTATATCCACTCTGCTGGTGGAAATTAGCAGTTGGTGGAACTGGTACTTGGCCCACATGCTGAGGATGACTGGCATGCGAGGAATAACTGTATCCACCATTATGCTGCATTCCATCTGTATGATGTCCACGACTACGATAATCTCTACTGCGGGTGACAGGTCGCCCACCACTCTCATGGTGAGGGTGAGATCTACTGTAAGAACCCACATCAGCAGGGACATAAGACTCGCTATAGCTATGGTCGTAGTGATGCCGTACAGTCGAGGAACCTGAAGATCTGGGTTGACGTCCAGCATCTCGAGCAGAATGGCCGAAACTAGGCCGTGTGTTTTCATGAACATTATATCTATGGGTTTGAAACGAAGGAAAGGGAGGACCATGTGCAGCAGGATAGGACGCTGGTTGGGCATGCATATAGTCACCATGCCCCTGATCATTATATGCACGCCTGCGATCACCATGTCCCCCCCTATCTTCTTTCTTCTGCAAGCTATTAGCCACCAGCCGATGCGCAGCTTCTCCAAGTTGACGACCAGAAATTGCACCAGGGTGGTGGTTCCTGCTACGATGCACACAAGCTACATATAACCTAAATAGATAAGATTGACATACTGACTACGCTACATTAATTATATAGTGCAACATACCGTCCATTTTCCCAAGGTTTCTTTCTAGTATCCTCATGCCATAGTACAGGATCAGGTTTCATATCACCTAATGTGACCATCTGTATAGAAACAGTACAGCATTGCTAAGAGAAAAAGATAAATGCATGCAAGAATGAAGATTGTGAAAAAGTTCAAAAGGGGCACAAACTTGTAAAAGGTAATGAGACATGAATGAAACACGCATATGATAGTGTGTTTAACCACAGCTGGTTTTTCATCATTCTATATGGGTCATGTAAAGGCAACAACCAAAGAGGTATAATTAGAGAACCCTCATCACTATTTGCGCTAAACACTGCTAGGAAATCTAAGAATAGCATTCTAGTAAAGAATAAGGCACCCCCCCCCCCTCCAACCTTCCCAACACACAAGAAAAAGGAAAGGTGAATCTGTTTCTTTCACCAAAACTTGAGACATCAGAAACAAATAGATTCATGGTATATGATTGGTTGGAGTAAGTTTGTTCAGCATTATATACCTTCTTCGGGAAAATAACCCCTTCCATTGGCCGAGCGATATGTTTATGAGTATCTGGAAGTCTGTATATTGCACATCTGAAATGCAAGTACAGAAAATCTGATGAGCAACACATAAAAGTTCTACGTTGGTCAGCGATGTCAATTGATACAGATGCTGCTGCCAAAAGTTGGGTTCTTACATGACTTGATTTTGCTTAATATCCTCCATCCCTTCAATAGGTGATCTAAAAATCGGAGGACAAGGATCTCCCATGCAAAGGGATAGGTATCCATTCATCCCACCGCTGCAAGAAGACCTAGAGAGAATCAGAAGAGTCCAGCTAGGACTTCAAATATTGTGGTTGGAGCAAGGATTTAATCACAATAGACAATATTGAAAATACAGAACAAAG
Organism: Nicotiana paniculata; assembly: GCA_005239505.1. Classification (NCBI taxonomy): domain Eukaryota; kingdom Viridiplantae; phylum Streptophyta; class Magnoliopsida; order Solanales; family Solanaceae; genus Nicotiana; species Nicotiana paniculata. Next base: position 35,115 of record ML311465.1, on the reverse strand, counting down.
TGATGGAGAAGAAGATTTAAACATACTATAATTTCATACATGACGTAGAGACATGATCCAACGCAGAGAAAGAGCAGATAAGGAATAAAAAGAAATTAGCAAGGAGTTCTAGGCTGAGTCACGAGTAAAGACTCGGATCACAAAGACAAACACAAGAATAACTTTAAAAAGTACTCAACAGCACAAATTTTGCAGTATGGAACTCAACCAGGATACAAGATGAACTGAGACTAGTGTCATTGGAGCTGACAAGAAAACTGAAAAGACAATTTCATCCACCCAACACAACCAAAAGCACCAATTAACAGCCAGCTAATCATGAGAAATGCTCCCCGACTTGATCAATTTTCTCATTTTGGCTAAAAGTCTTTCAACGTCCAAATAAACAAGTACCAATCAAAACAAACAAATACACAAACAAAAGGAAAGTCCAAATTAATAAGCTACTCATTAGCACAGATAGCTATAGTGGCAAACAAACCTAGCTATTGGGTCCAACTGCTCCTTGACTTTGAAACGTTCGTTGTCTGTAAGCTGCTTACAACGATCATCAAGAGAGAAAATGCATGGAGACAAAGGATGAGATAATGACACAAAAAGCATATCACACATCACACTGTTTCTTCGTGCTTCTTCTTCCTGTATGAAAATAACTATATTAGCAAATCAAAATCCTGCTAAAAGAGTCAACTTACTGATTCAGAAACAAAAGCTATCATACCGTCAAAGAATGTTCAATTTTTGCAACCTCCGCTAGGAGCCTCGCTTCTTCAATGAAAGGTAATTTTGCAATACCCTTCAATACAGAAAGAAGTCAACACAAAATATGAGAATCCAGTTCTTAAATAAAACTACAAGTGCTTAATAATTACCTGCCAAGAAAAGCGTTTTCCATTCATGTCCACCTCAAAATCTGCACAAAAAGCATGATATAACTAAAATTGAGAAGCACTACAAAAAACTAACACCAGCAGAGAAGATATACAGTATCTTGTACCATGTATAATTTATTGACGAAACGTCAATTATCAAAAGAAAAAAAGGAGATCATACCGGCAGGATAAAAATCAATAATGAGCGAAGTTGGGTCTGTCATCAACCTCCTATACTGCTCAGGAAGAGCATGAGCACTGCAATAAATAGTCAATATTCCCAAGCGTGAAAACTAGCTTTTTTGTCCTTTTCTTTTATAAATGACAGGAGAGATAAGTTGTTTAAGGACTGCAAAAAGAGGATTAAACCTGGCAGCAGGGAAGACTCCCAACAGCTGATTGAATGGCTTGAAAGGTGAACCTAGTTCAAATGTGATATTCAACTGCCCAAGATCCTTAAGATCAGAAGCAAATGGTGCGTAATGATAGGGATAAAACCTGCATAGGAACAAGTTATGCAATAAGCCAAAGCGCCACGATGATAAGCAGTGTCTAAAATTAGAGGCAGAATTAGAGGAGGTTGTTCCATAGAAAAATGCAGCACAAAAGTAGCACATAAATTGAAAGAATAAAATTTCAAGTATAAATAAATGTGATGGATGTGTATGATCATGTGAAATGCAAACAACATATAACAGTGAGGTGCATCAATCATGTGGTTCTTGGTCCCAGGTACATTATACACATGCAAGACAGTGTATACTATATACTAAGGGCAATATATCCACACATTAAAGAGGGCTTGAAAAGGAATATAAGCAAAAATAACCTCATGTATTCAGAAGGGAGAATTTACCACTGCCAGGAACAAACACCCTCATAATAATAATGCATTACCCAGCATAGCCCTTCTGTATATTTTATCACCTACAGACGGAACAAATTTGTTGTAAGGTCCAAAGTTTCAATAAGATTCATAAAATACCCTAAGCCTCACATAATGGCATAAAAAGCCCAAACAACACCTTCAAATAAGCAGCATTTGCATTTGTGGCCTACAAGGCTGAAGTTTGGAGTCATTCAGATCTCCTAAGCTTTATTTGGATAGTTTTTCAAGAATGCATTTTGGAGAAATTTCTTATAAATGATTTTGAAAATCTTCTGAAAAGAACTTGTCATTGTGCTAAAAAGGGCAGCTCGGTGCACGAAGCATCCTGCTTTCATGCAGGGTCCAGAGAAGTGCCGCAGCCCCAAGGGGGTGTGATGTAGGCAGCCTATCCTGAAATTTGTCGTTGGACTAAATTCTCAAAAACTTTTCTGAATAAGACCAAAAACAAACCAGACTTGCTTCCTCAATATACCACACTTCTAAATGTATCACTTTGACCCTCCCTTTTCTTCTAAGTTATTTTTTACCCATTTAACTCTCCCTATTATTGCATTCAAAAATTTTCTGTAACTTTTCTTATCTTGCACACCTTTTCAAAATGTAAAATCTAGTGTTTATTCCTTTTCAAAGAAAATTCCTTATATTGCTGGGATGTAACTTATTGTGTTAATCTAATGCATGTTGCTTAAGAGATATTCTTAAGACATTTATGTAATGGAGACAGANGGGGGGGGGGGGGACTGATTATTTTATCAAGTAATAAGTAAATGTTTTATTTCCTGCTTTAGCAAACGACTAACAACTATTTTCTCACAATTTTTAAAAAGCAGTCAGATATACAATTTGTTTTCTAGAAATAACTTTTAAAAAACATTACTATATACAATAGGAAAATATCCCAAACAAATAGGGTTTAGATACATCATTCTCAAACATAGAAGAGTATAAACATAGCAGAAAAGAATTCTGTACTCGGAAAGCTATATCTTGGTGTAGAATAACCACGAATAGTTAATCAACAGATGTCAAATTCTAAATTTTCAACCACCTCAATATTTTACCTTAACCAGTAAAGATGCTACCCAAGATCAGTTAACTTACAACATCTTTTCGTATTGCTTCCATTTCCTCGGGTGTTTTTGCAGAAAATTTTTCTTCATAATATCTCTCTTTCCATCCTGGTGCTCCCAGTTTGACCTACAAAGACAAATTAGATAACAACTTTGCAGAATGAATATGTGGACAGTAGCTACTATAAAAGATTCAAAGGGAGCATAATCATATTGTGACTATTTGTTAAAGTTAAATACCAGAAGCTGCCAAAGATCTCAGAGAAAAAAATAAAGCAACATCCTGCCCTCAGGCTGTTTACCAGTGGAGCTACTACATTTTAAAACCCACTAGAAAAGGTCAGCGAAGCCGGTCCGCAAGCAAGACTCAGGTAGTGGAGTCAAAAGGTAGACCACATGTAGTTCCATGTACCAGGTCTCGAGCCCTCCTCTCTCTCGCCTAGGCTAGCCTGTACAGCTTCTTATCCCCACATTTGCCCTCAAGTTCTCTGTACAGTCGTTCGAGCGCTGCCGTCTTTGCCACCGTAACTGCTAACTTCGCCTCCTTCTTCCCCGTTTTATACCTCTCCCTATTCGTTCTCCTATCCTCCTCGTGTTTGCGCTCCACTAACTTTTCAGAAGCAGCCTTCTGACGAAATTTCGAGGTAGTATCCAAATTTGATAATTTCCATCCACAGATCAACTGCCATGCCAATCTTCAGAGGTATCTTTTATATTTCATTCCTTGGGGGGGGGGGGGGGATATCTATGATCCGATATTTTGTGTCTTCAAACTTTATACTGTGGCTTACAACCAGTCCAGTCAACTAGCAGTCATCAAGAGAAACTCGACTGATTGGACTCACATCTTTGTTATTTCTTGTTTGATGGATAAAAAAGACAATTGACTGATTGGTTTCACTGATTTCATGGTAAACCACTAACAAGCCTTAACTCATAGCTCTAATTGGACACGTTCCTAAACGATCTCAGTCCCAACCTTTGAATAAACTAGTGCAGCAGCCCACGGTTTGACTAGTTTTTAGACAAGCACTGACTTGAGAATTGGAATTAAAATAAAGATTATAGATTATCTCTTTATAAGTCCAATAAACATGATCAAATCTAAGAAAAATTCCATTAATTATCATAAAAATTGATTAGAACTTTGTGTTCAAGGTTTCAATTCCTTTGACTTTCTTAACAACTAAGTCGAAAAAAATTTATCATTTTCCAAAAAGAGCCAATAAATCTCACTATGCAATTCAGCACAATTTCTCCACCAAATACTCGGATTATTTTCATCCCTTCAATACAAGCAACCTGAACTAAATACCCTATGTAAATCACTAGTTTGACTCAAATATTCAAATTCACCAATCAGATTGATCTATGATAATCTTAAATGCCACATTAATTTCCAAGACAATCACACGCACAACTTCCAAGGAGTGACAAGAGATGTTTATTTTCAAACCTTGTCTTCTTCAGGGTTCTCTGAATTGAAAATATCATTCTTGTCACGAAGCAACTTGTTTAGCTTTGTTTTCAGTTCTTCCTTGTTTTCAGAAACCTAAACGGCATAGAAAAAATTAGAAGATAATTGAAATTGTTTAAATCTAATAAGCAATACATATTATATCTCAATAACAAAGTTAAAGAAAACTATCAACTCCTATAAGCAGACCTAGATAATTTAAGTTCATGAGATACAACCTAGCCCTAAAAATGGCTGGAGTTGGAATACATTAAAATGCCTCTCCCGAAGCAGGATAACATACTTCAATTTCAAGGCTATTCTCAGCTTCAACTATTGCAGCTCCTATCGTTGCCTCGGAACTCAAACGTGATACTTTTTGCGCACGGACAACAGTCCGTTTATCATCAGAAGTGTCAGATTGCTCATTCTTAATGTCAAGGATGGAAATACTGGAGTTGGCCTGCCCAAGCTGATCAGGTCTACAAGATTTTGAAGCTCCTCCCTGTTGATAGGGAGAAGGTGAAGGACCCGCAGCTAGACGAGAACCATGGAATCGAGCTACTGGAACCAAAGACTCAGGTTCAGCTTGAGGTGCAGAATCATCTCCTCTTTTTGCCTGCGCCTTGTCACGCTTGATTCTTTCAGATTGTCTCTGAATACACCATAAAATAGTAGAGTGAAGATCATTTTATAAGCAGGAGATCAAGCACTAGAGTATTGAGTCCTAGAAAGAAGAAAAACACTTTTTCCCTATGAAAGAAAGGAACAATAAGAATGAATAATGATCTTTATACAAAAAAAACGAATAAATGATACAATTGCCAGTTCCAAAACAATTTCAATGAAAATAGAATGGTGAACTGCAGAATAAATCTTAGAACATTGATGCTATGTGTTTATAGCTATAAAATCAAGTAATATACACTACAAGTAATATTAATTCATCTCTATTTTAATTATATACAATTGAAAATTGATCATAGTGCCACAAAAACTGCTAATAGGATTCTTCACGTGAGCCTTTTCCCCAGAAAGAGGACAATAAGATTCACCAGCACTATCCTTCTTTTTTGTTTTCCCCGTTCTTCATTTGCTTTTTGATGGATGAGGACTGGACAGAGCTTTGATAAACACCTTCTATGTTTAAGATACTAGTCATCTTTACTATCAGAGAAACATGTCACTTAAAACCAAAAGTGGCAATCAGTAAAGCCACAATTTCCTTTACTTTTTTTAAAAAGGGAGGTGAAAAAGCAGTAAATGGTCAGACAAGAGCAGACCTGATGTAAGCGAGATCTCTTTTGGAATATCTTATCTTCATACGATCCTACCGCCTGAATAAAAGATTCTACCCTGCCAAGGTTTGGCTGAAGAAGAAGTAAAAGACGCAAATCAAAAGGTTAAGTACAAATTGCATGAATAACTAGGCAGACAGGCTATAACAGGCAAATATCCAGATTAAAGGGTCACCGATCAAAGGAGTAACCAATTACCTGGCTTGCATCAGTCAGATACCCTCCCAAAGACCGAAACTCCTTCTTATAAACAGCCATCAACAAGTTTATTGCGCCCTGATAAGGAAGAGGATAAAGAAGGACGATGACTGTTGTGATGATTATCCTATAACAGGTATGCCAAAGAAACTTGAAGAACAATTTTGAGGTTTCTTAGAGCAAAAAAGAAACTCATTCGCTCATAAACATAATAACTATATACTAAAAGCACGTTCTCCAAAAATCAAACTTCAAGGGAAAAAACTCATCCGTTCATCCTATTTTTTTGAGGCATGTTGTATTTCATCAAAATATTGAGTCACTAAGTGCATCCCTAATCGCTTCACAATGGATTACAAACCAAGGAAGCTCAAGAACTACATTGGTATGAGGTATCTATCCAGAATTTTCCCATGGCTCTGCCCAGTATACAACCTTTCTGTATTGCTGCTGTAAATCGTGAGCTACCATGCCACACCTTAAAGCACATCTTATATTCATTTCCGTCCAAACACCCGTACATTGCATCAATGTTTAATAATCCAGAATTTTCCTATGGTTCTGCCCAGTACACAACCTTTCTGTGCATCAAAAAATTGAAGGGCTAATTTAGGCATCACTCAATTCATCCAACAATACCAGGAACACCCTCCAAATTTCAGTAACCACCTTGCAGCATAGCAACAGATGATTGACCGAATCGTTCTGGTCTTTACAAATAACATAATCATACATATTTTCATTCCTTTTCTCTGTAAATTGTCTTGAGTGAGGATAGCTTCCCAAGTCATTGTCCAGGCAAAAAACATTAATCTTGTGGATGCTTTGGTTTTGCACATTGTTCTAAAAGGAGCACCCACTTTCGTTGCTCTTTGAATGACTTGACAAGCAAGTACCTATGATACTTTCATTCCATACTAGAACATCAGGTTTGTTTTGTAAAGGTAGAATACCTCAGGACATCCCCTAAACTTGAGACATGTTTTATTTAGTGCACAAAAAAACTTTTCCTAGTCATTATTAACCCCTACACTTGGCATTTCAATGGCCTCGACCCCTAAACAGATCTCACCTGATGGCATTCTTTTAAAATAAATTATATTTATTACCTTTCAAAAATTGTTAACTTCTTGGATTATCTTTTTCAGGCTAGTAAAAAAAATTGGCTGGAACTCCAATATTTGAGATTAAAATATTATTTAGCTAAAGGTAATGCAGTTTCAATCAGCTTTTTTACAAATTGGCCCAGAAGAGAAGAAATGCACAATTGAACAAATTGTCATTGCATCTAAAGACGAAATAAAAGGAAATACACAACTGGAAAAATAGCCATTTTATCTAAAGAAGAATAAAAAGAAATACACAGTTGGAGCTCCATTATTTTGGCTAAAGACTTTTTTATTTGGCTAAAAACAAAAGAGTTCCTGCCAAGATTTTTACAGTTTTGGCTCGAAAAAAGAAGAAATACATAGTTGAAATAAATAACCATAGCTTCTATAGAAGAAATAAAAGGAAATACAAAGTTGGGGTAAACATGCATTGTATATTAAGAAGAAGCAAGACGAAATACAAATTTGGAACAAATAAATCATTGTATATGACTACGTGACAATTAACAGTTGAAAATACCCCACTTAGAAGCTGATTTTTGTATTTTTGTTCACCTCCACGCGCGTAAAAGAGGCTGTTTTTATGCTCTTTAGCACGTTAGCATTTAAGGAGTCAGGACTATCAAACTGCCAAATTCAGGAGGGTAATCAGGACAAAAGATAGTTCAGGTGTGCACCGTAGAGATGGTGCCAAGTTCAAGGTGATTCCGATGTATTATGACTTACGTAAAATAAACAGTCCCACTGAACACTCTCAAGAGAAAACTGAATCTTCCCATCATCCAACCATTGCAATTATCTGAAATCTCAAATCCCACACATGATCCTAATTGGTATATACAATGTCATGTTCAGTTGCGATAAGAGGAAAAACCAAAAATCAAACAGCTCCTTGAATCCTTCACCCAAAGGAGTGTGGCCAATCAACCAATCCATCCAATATCTGTTGTTTCTGACTTTCTTCCATTATCCACTTTCAAGATAGTGTCTTGAAAAGTTTTCCATAGGTTAACACCACACAACATGGAGACTGCCCTGGAAACACCAAGTTGCTTCCTCAAAAACTGTATTTTCCTTGCTACCTTATAAAAAAAATGTATTTTGCTTGCTATGACCATGCGCAATCCTTCTTCAGACGCAAATCTCCATAAGCCATTATCCAATGAAACTTTAAGTTTCCTGCTTGAAAGAAGGGGAAAAAAATTGCAGGTCGCATGTCATAACCTAACATTGCACCCGAAATACTTTATCAGTGGGCTAACGTACTTTTTCCATTCGCAAAATTGGAAGCTCCATTTCATACCACTCCGTTGCTATGTATCTCTCAATTAGACGCACCTTCACTAGACATGGAGTGAAAAGCACCATCATTTTCCACTCTGTATGCATGCAACACCATTAAGTACAATCAATAACACAAGAAGTGCCCACTGCTTGCATTTCATCAAACTCAAAAAGCTAACACAACTTCCTTGGTAAAAACAAGTTACATACATGCCTGATAATAAAATAATTTTAATCTCACTGGAAAGCAAACTTCCTACAGTTCTCATCTTTTCACCTTGGGCATTAGACATATGAGCAGTATGACAGTACATTATTTAGGGACAATTATGCAGTTTGCAGGATCTCTCTCTTATTTTTCCCCACAATATGTTCGGCACTTTTTCTCTCATATATGACCAGTACTTGTCTTTCCCCCAAATTTCATAATTCACATTTAAAATTCATTATTGGCTCCAAAAAGCAGGCAACAGCTTTAGATACAAACTTCTCGAAGTTAGAGAAATATTCATCCATAAATATAGTGAAAACCATCAGAGCATGTCAAGAAATATATATATCATTTTTTAGTACAAAACTAATAGAGAAGTTCAGTTAGGGGGGAAACGTCACAGTCATAACAAATACATAAAATGAAACCAGTTCTTACAGAGAACACACCTCGCGAATCTCCAGTGTGGGCATATGTGGTAGAAAATCATTGCCAACGAAGAAGCACATAAATATGAAGTCATCAACAATACGCTCTAAATCAATCGCAAAAGGAGGATTGGGAATTCTCAAATCATATTCCAAATACTCCCGCAGAGTCCAGATGTTGAGAAACTGAAACAGATGCACCAAATAAATTCTGAAAAGTTAAATTGGAATGAATAACCACAGGAAAATCAGATTTTTTTTTTTTTTGAGAATGAACAAGAAAATCAGAAGTTAATTATTTTGGTAGACTGAAATGTTACCTGGAATGGTTTTCTCGCCACAACCTCAACATCTCCTTTCTCATCAAACTCCCCTGCTTTTCGTTTTGCCTTCCCTTCGCAATTTGCAGCTAAATGACCCATTTGACCACAAAGGAAACATTTATCCTGCTGGCCTGGAGTAAATACGACCTGAATGGTAGACAAAGTATTCAAAAAAATAAAAAGACAATGTAAAGCATAGAACACAAGTATATAAGCAAAAAATATTCAAAATGCAGCAATTAAGCATCCTAACTAAATAGTATTTACCAAATCAGTCCTATAGTTCCAACACACTTCTCCAAGTCATAGTAGAATTTTGTGGGACTAGTGTGTTCCACTTCTACTAACTACTAGCTCATAACAAGTCTGAAATGCTTTTGCATTTAATATACTCTAATCTTTATCGTTGCTCGAGTTGATTCCCAATTATAACTGTGGGTTTACACCAGGGATCAGTTTGAGCCCGTACTTATTTGTCCTAGTTATGGATGAAATATCCAACATAATACAAGATAAGGTCCTATGGTGAATGCTATTTGCTGACGATATTGTGCTAATTGATGAAATCAACGAGGGTGTCAACAAAAACTCAAACTCTAGAGAAGCACTCCAGAGAGTAAAGATTTTAAGATAAGTAGAAATAAGACTAATAGTTCAGTCAGAATAAAAATTGAAGTTGAGATGAGATTAGATGGGATTGTGATGCGTAAATGCAAACAATACAGATATCTAGACTCGTTCCAGGAGAATGCTATGATAGATGAAGATGCTAAACATAGAACGAGATCTTATGGTGCTCCCAGGGTGTTATGTGAAAGAGTGTTGCTTGAGATGGTTCGGTCATATCCTGCGTCGACCTCTAGATGCATTGGTCGGTCCATAAGTGTGAAGCTATGGCGAGTGAAGGTGTTAAAAGGAGGCGAGGAAACCTAAATCACATGGAAAGGAGCTATCTCAAAAGACCTGAATTTTATTATAATCCATCCAGACTTGGCAGAGAATAAGGCAACATGGAAGGAAATGATCGCTATCTCAAAAGACCTCCATTTTATTAGAATCCATCCAGACTTAACAAGAGTATAAGGCAACATGGAAGGAAATGATCTATATCGGCAATACCAACTAGTTCAGAATGTGCTTTAATCACGTTAGTACATTTACTTTAGGTCATATGCTTGATGCTAGGAGTTAGTTAGTCATGTCAGATATTTATATGCCAATAGAAAATATAGAGAACTTATAGTACTTTATATTTAACTTTTCTTTTGTAAATATTGGCCAATTTAAACGAAGAAACATGGTCAGTGAATCTTCATAAAGCCGATCCCAATTTGTTTTGGATGTGCGCTTAGTTGTTTTGCTGTATCCATGGAGTTTCTATTAACATAAATGAATTAATTTATTAGGATTAGGTGGACTTTATCTAGTTTATAATGAAATACAATTGTTATCATCCCATTTTATTGTGCAAAAACTCAACCTAGATAAATAAAAACCAATTCATAACAACAACAATAGATCAAAAGACGTACAACATTTGCACCAAATTACTGTTAGGAAAAACAATATTGGTTGAAATACACACGTAACACTATGTTTAGAAGAAGAAAAAAAGATTACTACTTCAAAATAACAAATAAACATAAGTTTATATTCAGTAAAAAGGTCAAAAAATACAAGAGGAATACATGAATATATACGAGAATGATCAACCAAGATTGCTTAGACTACTACACTGACCGTGTCGTCAGTATTCTTGTACTTAATTGCTTTACTATTATTATTTAACAAACAAGTATTGTAAATCAGAAACTAATATAAGTATGATCCAATAGCCAATAGTTAAACAACCATGGAAATTAAAAGAAAATATACTGCTAATAGTATTTACAACTTCTAAGGAAATTGTTAGGTTTAAGTCCTTATAAAGAAAAGGAAATTGTTAGGAAAAAATAGGGCAATTAGTTCCTAAAATTTTCAATTGGACATGAAACTTTAAGAAAAGGGAAAATAGGAGGTATAAGTATTCTCTTAAAAGTGAAGGTGAAAACAATGATAATGTTCTTTATCCGCCTTAAAAAGAAGGCTTTTCGTGAACAAAAGGATCAAAGTTTTTTCTTCTTTTACGCAAATTTATAACCGACATGCTAGCATATGTAATGATAAATGACCGTCCACATGAAGAAGTTGAGCATTAACCTCTCTGAGTATAGAGAAGTGAACTTCATGTGTAGCCAAACCCAACATAATTAAATCTGCATCCTGTTGTGGCACCAAATAATAGAGTGTAAGATATCCAGTACAATAATCATGAAAATCAGGAAGGAGATAACATCCAAAGATTAACAAGTCATCCAAAAGATAAGACGTACCAAACCATAAAGACAATGGCGTGTATTTGGATCATAACCGGAAAGATTCCTTTGGAGACGAATATAGGACATGATTTTATGCTCACCTTCACCAGGGACATTTGCATCAGAAAGTATAACCTTCGAAAAAATAGTTGAATAATAAGTACACAATATTCTTTAGTATCACACCAAGAGAAAACAAAGTGACTGCACCAACCTACAAAACAAATCCAAATAATCTCAAATTGAAACAGCAAGAAATTTACAGGAACAGTACCTTAACATTTTTCCATCCTGGATCATGGTTTAGTCTAAGGTGAATATAATATTGAAGAGCAATCGACAATGTGGCCATGAATTGAGTCCCAGGAGTAATTACATTTGAATCAAAAACTTGGGACGCCTGTTTAGGAGGAAGCTTCCTACCCTCCCTCTCAAATTCCTCACGCAACTTTTCCTCCTCAGCTGCCTAAAAGAAGGATTCCATGAGATAGAATTTGAGCAGAAATTCTTACTCCATGATTAAAAAATGTTAAGGGCATGTACCGCATCCGCTGCATCTTTCGCTGATCTAAAACGTCTAGATCTTTGCTGGTTCATTTTGGCCCTTGGAGCAACGCCATCTACCAAAATATATCCCGTCAGTAATTAGTGCAGAAATCTAACCACTTATAATACATATCATCTGTTTTGTACAGGAAATTGCTCAATGGGGAAAGGAATGATTAGAAAAGAAAATCTGGGGCCCATATTCAAAAACTTACAGGAGGGACAAAGAAATATAGTATAATTTGAATTTATAAAGATTTTACAAGTCGATAATTAAGCATTGAGGAAGAAAGTAAAAGCAGTTTTAGTTCCCTCTTTATGATGTCCAATTTCTCTTATTACCTATATACGTAGGAAATTTTGACAAGATGAACCCAAATTTTTCTTCGACTTCCCCAAGCAATAATAACCCACCCCTTTCTTAATACATCTGACCCATATTTCATTTCCTTTGATAAATACAGAATTCGTAATATAATTGAAAGGCAGTTTGACCTTGTTACCCACCAATAGCCATATATAGCAGCTTTCGAGGACGCACCATAGAGAAAAGCCTGTCTATGTAATCAAACATGCAATGGAACACCTCATCAAATGTTGTTGGAGAAGGCTGCATCAGAAAGCACAAAAAATTGTGTAACAGATAATAGAGAAGATAGCACAAATAACGAAAAAATCTTACAAATATATAACATGAAAGCAGTATAGTCCAAACATGTATACAATAGAAACATAGGTCATCAATAAAAGAGCATAATGCTAAACTATGTTCCAACTATTTATTTTAACTTTCCTCTTCTCATTATAGCAGAAACAATGTACATGCATAACTCCATTTTCTATGTCATTTATCTGCTTTTTCAAATATTATTTGTCCATAGTTCTACTATCCTTTAAGGCAAAAGATCCACAAGGTTGTGCTTGTGACATCCTCTAGCTGCATCAACTGTTTTCTTTGCCTATGAATGTGAGTGGAATTGACATTTATCACATAGGACAGGGAAATGGCAAGGACGCACTGAGTATCTCTATTCCATGCACTTTCTTCCCAAACATCACCTATAAAACCAATACATAAGCACAATTCTTGCAAAAGCAAATCGATTTATATAAAATCAAACTTCCCCTCACCCAAAATAAACATCTTGATTAACTCAAAGTATCCGGTCCAACAATAAGGGACTCTTATATAGCCATTTTTAACAAACCCAGACAGAATCACCAAAAGACTTGACACATTCATAATGACTTGAAAGTTAATAATCAGCAGAGCAAGATTTTTTCTGTCATTTAACCTTAAATATCTACACTGCCCTGATTTTTCATAAAATTATTCATCTTGTATAGAGCAATCGTCGGTGATTAAATCAAAATCACGTATCCAAGTAACCACAAGCAGATGAAAATGCATGCACCACCTGTGATGTCTTCTTAAAACAGTACAAAGGCACCAGCAGTTATACCACGTTGTTCAACTTAATAAGGAATATAAGCTGTTAATTTGACTGTGGGCTAAATCATCAATAGTTGAAGACAAAAAAAAAGAAAAAAAAAGAAAAAAAAGTATTAAAGTATTGTTTGAAACTTGATAATATCTATCATAGCTTAAAACTTTAATAGTTCAACCAATTTGAATTTTTGTAAGTCGTGAAAGTTGTATAGAAATGACATGGAAAGAGTGTATATATAAATTGGAACAGTTTAACAGTATTTAACATGTCATGATGAAGCTCACAATTCAGCATACCCAAATTTATATAAGAACCACCAACAATTAAAAAATACAACACGAACACAGTAAAATTCTACCAAATTTTTTTATCAAAAGGGACTAAAATACACTAAATTGAAAGCAAGAAGAATAAAGTGCGTACTCGATCTTCGGGGTGAAAACAGGGATGAATAATACCATTCATATCCAAATAAAGGTTATCATATTCGATATTGTTTGGGTTAGGTTTACTCGTATCAACTGGAACTTTAATTCCTTCAATAACAGCTGCTTCTTCTTCTATCACGTCTACTATAACCATTGAATACTTCTCAGCTAACCACCGGTAAAATGCTGGTACTCCCATTGTAATTAACCTCTCAAACACACTAATTAACGGACTTTTAATTATAAGAGAAAGTTATTAGGAGAGAAAGGAAGTGATATGGGAATGACAATGGCGGGCTACGATTTACAGATCGAGGAAAGAGGTTAGGGCACGGAAGAATTGTGAATGGACGATAATGACCTTTCTTTATATAGACGTCACCTGAGGATATTTAGTGGGTCCGGTTTGGTTGACAGTTAAAAGAGATGAACGAAAATATCTGTGCGAAAAGCATGACAATTGAAAATCTAACAAAGATACGTACTGAGCCACGCGCAATTGCAAATTTCGAGGTGTGATAATAGATACTTCTGCATGCTGAGTTTTTACTTTTCGAGATAAGTTAAATCCGTACCGTGTATGCGGAACTCAGAAATTATACATTGAAAAAAAAAAAATTGAGATTGAAATGTTGTATTTTTTGGTTTACCGCTAAAAACTTGTTTATTTATTTTTAGTTGCAAACAAAATGAAATTGCAGTCACTCATTTCTACAAGTCCATAAGTTAGGCTCAGCAGGTAAAAACTTCATAGTGTCATATTTGGACCCTCATTTAATCTGTTCCTATTTTTTTATAAAGTTCAATTGACACTTAATTTTTAGGTAACTTCAAATACTCACGTTTTTGTCTTTTTTTTCGCTACTGTTATTTTCTTCTCTGTATTCATGTCACATGTATTCAGATACTTTGTTGTTACTTTCTTCTTCTCTGTATTCATATCTTTGTATACCTGAACCGCTTGGTTTCATCTTTTCTTCTTAGTTGCAAAACACCATTGTAGGTTGTGCATAGGGTTCTTCTTTTTAGTTGCAAAATAAGTTTGTTAGATTTGTTGTTGTTTAGACAATTTTGTTCTTTGTGATATTTAAAAATTATGTTTCAAATTTGAGCTCATTTGGAGTAGATTTGAGCGTCAAATAGTGAGTTGGAATGTTAAAATTCAAAAAAAGAAAAAATTTATGTTTCATAAGTTAAGATTCGATTTCTAAAGTTGCATTGAAGAGATAGAACTACTTAAGATTCGAATTTTCTGGAGCTGCATTTGAAAGATAGAAGAGCTTAAGATTTGATTTTTGAAGTTGCATTGAAGTGATAGAACTACTTAAGATTCGAATTTTCTGAAGATGCGTTTGAAAGATAGAAGAATTTAAGATTTGATTTCTGAAGTTGCATTGAAGAGATAAAACTGCTTAATACTCGAAAATTCTAAAGTTGCATTTGAAAGATAAAAGAACTTAAGATTTGATTTCTGAAGTTGCCAAAAGATATAACACTTTTATATTCTGGTGCATAAATTAAAAATTTATGCAATACAATTATAACTTCAATGACAACCCCAAAAAATAAATATATGTGAAAATGCCAGCCCATCAGTCATTAGAAGGAGACCTTTGCAAACCCACTTTATGCCTTAGCTGGGCCTGTAGACCCAAATCATGTCTAATTTGGTGGTAGACAACTAAGAACTGGACCTAGATTGTATACTAGAAATTTTACCTCATATAGCAAACTATTATACCCTATTTATTATATACCAAAATAATTTCAAAATATTATTACTTATAGATAACTTTTATATTTTATAGCAGAATACATATTTATTTTACACCTTATTGTTGAGGCGTGAAATACGCCCGATTTTTACTTTTTCTCTCTTTTAGTTGAACCACGATCCTTCTCTCTCTCAGCAAGATTTTAGGAGATTTCTCAGAATGAATCCACCATGATTTTGCTCCTAAAAATCATGGTTCATTACTAATTGGTAAAGCTTTTCGCCGGTTATTTATTTCTACTCTATCATTTTTCTTCTTCTCTCCACTATCATTTTTAATTTTGGTCATTGTTAGATTTTGAGGAAGAAACTTCAATTTTCTGTCTTTAATGGCTGATTCAAAAACTCCGAGGAGGGTTACACGAGGTATATCCACTAAATCCCTCAATATTGATGGGTCATCTTTCGATTTTTCAAATCACTCAAGAGGAAGCTATATTTGCATCTGCCGCAACCATTGAAGCCGAGAGGCGAACCAAACTACGCAATGACCCTATGAAACAAGTTGAAGATGCGAAATACTCGGAAAGAGCCATAGTTACTGATGTTTCTAAAAGTTTCGGTACACAACATAAATGTCAAAAGGAGAAGAAAAATCAGCGATGTTGCTTCCGAGAGCAAGGGAAAATAGGTCGCTAAATGAAGTAGATCGAAAACATATAATGTAACGACCCGATCGATCGTTTTGAGCTATAGCGTGTCGTTCGGCGGTTTGAGGCCTTGAGTAGCTTCACTTCATGTGTTTATGACTTGTACACGTAGTCAAAATTGAATTTCGCGAAGTTCGGAGTTGATTCGGATGGAAAATTCTCAATTCAGAAACTTTAAGTTGGAAGACTTGACCAAGGTTTGACTTTTGAGTAAACGACCTCGAAATCATGATTTGAAGGTTCCACTAGGTTCGTATGATGATTTTGGACATGGGTGTATATTCGAGTTGAGTATCGGGTGGCCTGGGAGCATTTCGGCGCTTATTATGAAAAGTTTTCATTTTGAAGGTTTTAGAAATTTCTAAGTTTGATTTGAAGTGGATTTTGATGTGATTGATGTCCGTTTAGGATTTCTAGCCTTGAAATATATTCGTATCGTGATTTATAACTTGTACATAAAGTTTGGCATCATTTCGGAATGTTTAAATATGATTCAGACACGTAGTACGAGTGTTTGAAAGTTGAAAGAAGGATTTGAGCTGGAAGATTTTGTTCATCGCGCTCGTGATTGGGTCTCGCGTTAGCGAAGGTGTGAGAGGATTTGCACCATGTTCATGATAGGCTATCGCGTTTGTGTATGGGAAAAGGATGGGCTTAGAAGGTACTTCAATTTCGCGTTCGCGGTGGAGTGGTCGTATCCGCGAAGAGATGGCCTGGTGAAGCATCGCGTTCGCGAACCCTGTCTCGCGTTCGCGTAGAAGAGTTTTGGAGCTGGAGCAGGCTGCTCTTCGCGAATGCGAGGGTAAGGCCGCATTCGCGAAGAAGGTCGGGTTGGGCCGTGTTGTTTTACATCGAGGGTTTGGCTCATTTTCACTTCATTTCTTCTATGGGAGCCGATCTTGGAGCACCATTTTCATCATCAATCATGAGGTAAGTGATTTCTACATGTTGTGAGTTAAATACACAAATTTAGGCTTGTTAATTCAAGAATTTGAGTGGAAAATGTGGGATTTTTGGTAAAAGACCTAGAATTAGTATTTTTGGAGTTTGACCACGAAATTGGACATGGAATAGGAATAAATAATATATTTGGGTTGGTGGTGTTATGAGTAATGTTTATCTTAGAAAACTTTTTGAATCGGGGCACGTGAGCCTGAGGGTTGACTTTTTTGACTTTTCGAGCGGAGTTGAGCATTGTTATAAATTGTTTAATTATAAGCATTAGAGTATATTTGATTAATTTGCACGTTGTTTGACTAGTTTCGGATTGATGGGCACCGTTTTGAGATGTTAGAGAGGCGTTGGAGCCGGTTATGGAACTTCAGAGCGAGGTAAGTCTCCTGTCTAACCTTGTGAGGGGAAAATTATCCCCTAGATGATATATTTGATATGTGCTACTTGTTGTGGTAGCTACGTACGCACGAGGTGGTGAGAGTCCATACGTAGCTAGATTCATTTTTATGTCGGGGTAGACCTAGGACTTTACCACGCAGTAAATCGTATTACTTGAATTTAATTGTTAGCTTAATTATTTGAAGACTATAAGTGAAAGCTGATAAAGATCATGTTAGATCGAACCTCAATTCTGTGAGCTATTTGGCAGGATAATCGATTGATGGTAAATATCATGTTTACATTACGTCCCTGACCCTGTATAGTAAATATGCGATTGTAAGTTGATAAGTTTCTTCTCTTCCTAGGATCGAGTCGAATGCCTCGATACTATATGTATATATGAGATGCATCCATAGATCGGCCATACGATCTCGGCAGTATATGCACACGACTATATGGATCGGGCCGAACAACCTCGGCATAATTCATGCATAAAATCGCTAGAAGTCCAAATACCCATGAGATTACCCTTTTGATTGAACTTGGAAATTCCGTGATATTCTCTTTATGACCTGAGATCGAAAATTTAATTGATAGTTCTCATTTGTCGAGATAGTGTGTGGCACTTGGGGATTTTTAAGCTGATGATATTTTGTTAACGGATTTCGTTATCTACTATTCCTTATTCTATTGATCCTGTTGTATTTCATTCCTGCTTATGATTCCTGCATTTTATTTATTAGACCACTAGTAAGTGTCAAGGTCGACCACTCGTCACTAATTCCCCAGGGTTAGGATAGATACTTACTGGGCACACGTTGATTTACGTGCTCACGCTGCAATTCTGCACTGAACGTGTATGATTTGACAGATTCATTTGGTGGTCATCCTGTCGCGTAAGCGCAAGTGCTGAGGGGACTTTATGGTGAGTTGCTTCCTATGCTACGCACCGCAACCCTCCGAGTTTTCATCTTATTTTTTTACTTTATCTTATCTATTTTATTTTTCAGATAGATTTTGTATTATTATTGCACTCTTTAGCATACGCTCATGCACTTGTGACACCGGCTTTTGGGATATTCTAAAATTTGTTTATGGTTTGCTTTACATTGACACACTTTTACTTTATATTTTATTCAAAATGTACGTATCCACGAGTTTTAATGCATTAATTTTTCTATCTAATAATATTCATGATTTCAAAAATAATAAAATGAGTAACTAAGTTGGTAGTTCATCGTTGGCTTGCCTAACAACGACTTTGGGCGCCATCACGACCTATAGTGGGTTTTGGGTCATGACAACTTGGTATCAGAGTTAACTTGGGTCTCACGAGTCATGAGTGAGCCTAGTAGAGTCTTGTGGATCGGTACAGAGACATATGTACTTATCTTCGTGAGGCTACAGGGCTGTTAGGAGCACTTCCCTTCTTGATTCCTTGTCGTGCAGTTTGATTATACTGAAGCTTATGACTTCATTTCCTTCCTACTCATTCTTATATGATTTTGAGTGCTTGTTATCAATTGGGTATCGAGGAGTGGTACTTCAGATGTGGTGTATGATGTTTCTCCTTGTGTAGTCAGACGTGCTATTATTGTCGCCTTGTGGAAGGGTGCTCTGTCGTTTTAGCTCAGTGCTAGTGTTGCGTACGTTTTTGATGTTATGCATAGTGTATTATGAGGTTCATGCATTATTATCACGCAGTGCTGGTGTGGATGGTAGGGCGCCTATTTATGTGACGTGGTAGTGAATGACTCGAAATGAGAATTACTCGGTTCATGGTTTAGAGGTTCGGCATTTAATTCTGGAGGAGGAAAGGCAATTAGACTATGGATGTTCAAGCCTTGGATAGCAAGACTTGATATTTTCGAACGTGGTGAAATTTCTCATTGTGGTATGGTGTCGTCGTCGTTGTTGGAATGCATTAAGGCTCATTGGTGTTATGGTCTCCTTTGAATTGCCTTTGGGGCAGGGTGTTGCGGAATGGTGCCTAAGCAGTGGTTGACAGAGATGGCGATGTATGTCGGCTTCAAAGTCAAAACAGTATTTCTAGTATTGATGGCTCTACAGAGATGGTCTTTATGGAGGCTTAGAGTTGGTGGCAATTTATCCGTTCGGATTCTACAAAGATGGATTATGATTTGAGGCAGATTTTTGGCAGTGAAGGAGGAGGAAGGACATGGTGGGAGGTGTCTCGCGGTGGTTGAATTGCTAGCAGGACAAGTATGAATATCAGAGGCCGAGAAGTTCCGTAAGGACATGGTTTAACCGAAGTAGGAATGGTGGAGTAGCATATGGATTATGTGGTAGGAAAGTTGCACGTTTTGAGAAAGTTTAGAGAGAATTGGGGATCATGGTGGACAATGACCAAGTCTATGAATATCTTTGGGCTGGTGGCTACCGTACTGATGAAGGTTGAATATGACAGAAAGGAGTTGCTTAGAATGAAGAGGGGTGTGAAGCTTGATTATCATTTTGCGATGCAACATGACTTCAAGTTGGAACGCATTGTTGGACCTTCGGATGATGCTAATGGGGAATGAACGGACTCTTGCAGCTGGTGGACGAGCATGGGCTCAGGAGGGTTTACTGATTACATGGTAGTTGTAACTAGGGCAATGTCGTCGGAATATGTCGATACGGAATTACACATGTGGTATATCTCTTGTGAGTAGGTTAGCGGTTGTGTGATTTTGATGAAGTTCCTACGAAGAGTTCTACTTTCTACTCAGCGAGAGGCACGTACTGCAATGCGAGCTTGGATCGGTTGAATAGGATGGTACAACTGTTAGGAATTCGAATGTGCGATGGTGCTGATAATTCTGAATTTTTGAAAAGTTTAACAAGAGATTGCGAGAAATTTGGAGGGTTAACATTCCAAGATCATGGTAACTGAGAATGAGGAGTTATTGTGGGTTCTGGATTTATGTTATTACAGCTTAAGGATAAGTAGGGGATCCCACCGCCTATGATTGGGTCACGTGGTTGTGTGACTTGGCAGTATTTGGTTATCGGTACATTTGTACATTAGTTATGACTAAGGGGAGGAAACATCAAGGTATTTCGGGTAATGAATTTGATGTATATGTGCTACATTTCACCTTATCAATTTTTGGGATGACTGAGAGTGTATGCTTCTTATGGATATGACGTACAAGGAAAGGAATTCATTAGGTTGCTTCTTTGGGCTGCTCATATGCTAATAGAGCACTAGATTTTGGTTATATATTCGGGACCAGGTCAGAGTAGGTGACTCTCAACAATGGTTATGGTGGGTTCAAGAATTAAAATGCGATGTTTAAGGATTTTAGGTTCGTTATGTGGTGGAGGACTGGGTTTTATAGCAGAGTGTGAAGAATAATTGGGGAATTTCTATGTTATAATCGGGTCTACAGTGAAATGTTAGAGAAACATGAGAAACAACTTCGGATTCGTAGGAGGTCTTCCAGAACGGGTGTATCAGCTGGAGATACTATTGAGTGTATGAGGAAGGTATGAGATGGCTGATGGGTATTGAGATGATCTGGTCTCGTGATTTGGGGTCATTCGGGATGAGTGTATTTTGGGATCCGTTATGTGTTTGAATAGAACTATTATCTCAAAGGCAAGTCAAGAGTAAATTGGAAGAAGTTGAGTCAGTTAGTAATGGTTTGAATCCGTATGGTCGTGGAAAAGATCAGTTCCTTCGGCATGTTATACAGGTGATTCATGGTTGTACGTGCGGGCTTGACAACCAGCATAATTTTATTGATTGGAGGCATTTGATTATGATGGCCTTGTTTATGTGTAAACGGATCCCGGAAGAGTTATGGCGATTTAGACTACGACTTGGATATTTGCATTTTCTGCAGTTATGGGAATTCGGTTGCATGTTGCAATTGTTCTTCTGAAATGTGTTGAGTGAAAGGTTTCTAGCCGATGAAGTGTTTATTCTATTGGTGGTTCAGGGGTTATGATAAAATTCTTATACTCTCGCGTAACGGCATGATATGTGCAGTGAGCGGTATGTAATTAGAAGTTGAGGATCAAGGTTGCAGTTTGGTTTTGATAAGAATTTCATGAGCTAGGAGGAGCGGGGAGGATTTAAGATGTTCAGAGTATGCTGACACTATTTTTGGGCAGCTTGAGGGTGGTATGTTTTGTGGTAGAAGTGTTGGGTATTGAAATGCGGATGCTTGTACTATATAAATAGCATGGTCGATGGCCATTGATGATCAGATTTTGCTACTTGGTACGGAAGGTTGTAGTAGCATATTCCACGGGAAGATCATATAAGTGTGACATATTAGTCATTTGATTGTTGAAGTTTTGAATCAGGCTTGGAGATTCTGGTACTATCGCCAATGGGAGAGTTTATGCCGGAGATGAGCTCTATTCCTTTGGTTGTGGACTGTGGGAGTTTGTTCCGGATTGGACAACTTCTCGTGTGTGTCATGAATAGGGTCATAGTGGACCCTTGAAAGGTTATTGGCCCAGTATGGGATGAGTGGAATCGGCTTGAGGTCCGTTGGAAGGTCTAATGTGAATGTGTACTCTACATAAGGTCGGATGTGTTCATTCAGCATAGTATTGCTTATGGAGGAGTCTTCGGGTGTTGGATTCTATTCCTGTCATCATCTATTCTATGTAATACTCTATTATGCCATATGGGTTGTGATACGACTGAATTAGTGTTGTGATCTCGTGTAGCTTGTGGTGTTATATGAGCTAGACGGCTCTCGAGATGCGGGTCATTTATTTCACCTTAATCGTGCTTGGCATTTTGTACCGCATGATGCTATCTATCTCCCAGGGTTGTGTTTATGCACTTGGCGTGCTTGTGGTCGATATTCGAGCATTTAGTGAGAATGAGCATTTTGGCTTGCTGGGTATTTCCTATTAATTGTTATATGTGAATTGGGTGGCACGCCGCCATGAGTATGATGTTTGGATCGGGTTGCAAGCTGTAACGGTATCATGTGTGGACCGGGTTGCGCACCGCAACAGTGAGATGTTGAATAAGGTTCCTTATTTCTTATTTTGTGCTCCTTGTTTCTCATCTCTGCGATAGGTTCATAGCATCTGTTTGTCCGTTTTATTCGTTATGTAGGCTTAGTAGTTCTTTGACAAAGTTCGTTCTTCCTTATGGGTCTTCAAGTTGTAGCTTGTTGGCGCGTTGATGGCGTCATATGAGATTTTAGATGGTGTTTAAGGTGGCTTATTTCCCGAGTAGCTTGTACTGGGTGAGACAGGGTTATTGGACCTGAGATTAGTGCGATCAGGTTTACGTAAGGTATATTAAAGAAAAAATGTCACTATTCAGTTCAGAATGAGGTAATGGTTCTTGTCAAGCGGAGGGACTCCACGATTTATTGATTTGGCAAGTGGTTATGAGCTTCTAGGGGTCGCTTTCATCATTGCAGTATCACGAGGGTTGTATCAGGGCTAGTGCGCGTTATGAGGTATACTATGGGCATCATGTTAGTTAATTTGCAGCTTCTACGGTTGGAGGATGTTATTATGGGCGTACGAATTATATGGTGCATTGTGTGATTTCAGCATGTGTGAATGATCATATTTGGTACAACGAGTTGAGATTGATACGGTGTTCGTATGTTAGAATCAGGCCTCTAGAGAATTTCGGATGTTGGAATTTGGCTTTATGTCTTGTGCGCTAAGGTATCAGGAAGGATCTTCAGTCGGGCCCGAGCTAATATGCTCACATGGTTGAGGTGGCACGGATAGGTGCACGAGATGTTAAATAGTAGTTTGGGCAATTCTGGAGCAGTTCTTGGCATGTTCAAAGACATGTACGTTTAAGTGGAGGAGAATGTAACGACCCGACCAGTCGATTTGAGATCTAGAGCATCGTTCGGTGGTTTGAGGCCATGTGTAGCTTCACTTCATGTTTTATGACTTGTACGCATAGTTGGAATTGAATTTCGGGAAGTTCGAAGTTGATTCGGATGTAACATTCTCAATTCTGAAGCTTTAATTTGGAAGAGTTGACCAAGGTTTGACATTTGAGTAAATAACCTCAAAATTGCAATTTGAATTTTCCAATATGTTCGTATGATGATTTCGGACTTGAGCGTATATTCGCGTTGATTATCGGGTGGCCCGGAAGCATTTCAGCGCTTATTGTGGAAAGTTGGCATTATGAAGGTTGTAGAAATTTCTAAGTTTGATTTGAAGTGAATTTTTATGTGATTGATATACGTTTGGTATTCCGAGCCTTGGGATAAGTTCGGATAAGGTATTGGGATTTGTTAGTGTGATTGGATAGGTCCCGAGGGCCTCAGGTGAGTTTCAGGATGTTTTCGGATTATTGTTGTTGGTTCTGGTGTTGTTCATTGCAAACGCATAGGGTTTCTCGCATTCGCGAAAAAGGATTTGAGGTGGAGGATTTGTTTATCGCGTTCGCGAAGGTGTGGGCGGATATGCACTGCGTTAGCGACAAGCTATCGTGTTCGCGTAGGGGAAAAGGATGGGCCTTGAAGCTTGACTTTCGTGTTCGTAGTGGAGTGGTCGTATCCGCGAAGAGATAGCCTTGTGAAGCATCGTGTTCCCAACCCCTGTTTCGCGTTCTCATAGAGGAGTTTTGGAGCTGGAGCAGGCTGCTCTTCGCGAACGCGAATGTAAGGCTGCATAGGCTGGGTAGTGTTGTTTTAAATTTGGGGTTTGGCTCATTTTCACTTCATTTAGAATAAATGATATATTTGGGTTCGTGGTGTTATGGGTAATGTTTATTTTCTAAAATTTTCAAAATCCGGGCACGTGGGCCCAAGGATTAACTTTGTTGAATTTTTGAGCTGAGTTAAGGATTGTTATAAATTGTTAAACTATAAGCATTGTAGTATATTTTGATTGATTTGCATAGTGTTTGACTAGTTTCGGATTGATGGGCATCAGTTTGAGGTGTTAAAGAGGCGTTGGAGCCGATTATGGAACTTCAGAGCGAGGTAAGTCTCCTATCTAACCTTGTGAGGGGGAAACTACCCCCGGGTAATGTATATGATATGCGCTACTTGTTGTGGAGGCTACGTACGCACGAGGTGACGAGAGTCCGTACGTAGCTATATTCATGTTTATGTCCGGATAGACCTAGGACTTTACCCTACAATAGATTGTATTACTTGAATTTAATTGTTAGCTTAATTATTTGAAGACTATAAGTAAAATATGATAAAGATCATGTTATATTGAATCTCAATTCTGTGAGCTATTTGGTAGGATAATCGATTGATGGTAAATATCATATTTACCATCAATATATATATATATATATATATATGTGTGTGTGTGTGTGTGTGTGTGTGTGTGTGTGTGTGTGTGTGTGTGTGTGTGTGTAACAACTCGATCCATATATTCACACATAGCTCACAGCTCGGCACTCAGGCCCTAACTCAGTCACCAACCTCCCTAGTCTCTCGGGCTCTCAGAACAATAACATGACGGATTAACAAATCAGCCCAAAAAGAGATAATAACATGTATTAACAAGAAACAAGAAGAGACGAAGATATGATATGCAAGTAAAACCGTGACTGAGTACGAGACAACAAATAGCAGCTAATTCAATAAATACACGACCTCTGCGGGTCCCAACAGTGACATCATATAGCCTAAGCATGATTTCTAACATGAATTGCAGTCAAATTTCCATAACACACGGGGAGCATGTAGCTAACAACAAGCTATTTGACTTTATAGTTTCACGGGACGGACCAAGTCACAGTTTCCCATGGTGCATGCCCACACGCCCGCCACCTAGTATGTGCGTCACCTCTAAAATAATTACATAACACAAAAATCCGGGGTTTCATACCCTCAGGACAAGATGTAAAACTGTTACTTACCTCAATCCAAGCAAAACTCTACTCCAAAATGCCTTTGCCTCTCAAATCGGTCTCCAAACATTCCGAATCTAGCCACAAACAGTACAGTACAATTAATATAGGCCAAAGGGATCAATTCCACAAGAAAAATACTAAATTATAGCCAAAAATCCGAAATCGCCTAAAATCGGCTCATGGGCCCACATCTTAGAATCCGACAAAAGTCACAAAATCCGAAAGCTCATTCACTCACGAGTCTAACCATATCATATTCACTAAAATCTGACACCAACTGGTCCTTCAAATCCCCAAAATTCATTCTCTAAATCCTTATCCTTAGACCCCCAAATTTTCACCTCATGAACACACCAACTAGGTGGAAAAACAGTGGGGAAACATCATTATTGAAGAAAAATGAATACAAGAAGCTTACTGCAGTAATCTCTTCAAAAACCTCCAAAGTCCGAGCTCAAAATGATGAAAATGATGAAAAATCTCAAAGTCTTGTATTTATATGTTCTGCCCAGGTCTTCCGCACCTGCGGCAACTCATCCGCACCTGCGGAACCGCTTCTACGGCTAAAACCCCGCATCTGTGGAAACCACTTAACCAACTAACTCCGCTTCTGTGAGCGTTGGACCGCATCTGCGAACATCGCAGGTGCGGAAAATGCCATCGCACCTGCAGAAACAGACGCATCTGCGCCTCTTCTGCTCGCCTCTGCGACCATACAGGTGCAGGAGAATCTTCGCACCTGCGTCCCTGCTCACCTCTCCCTTGGCCGCTTCTGCGACTCTTGCCCCGCTTCTGCGAAGTTGCACTTGCGGTGCCCACTCCGCAGGTGCGGTTACACCAGTAGCAGCACCACTTCAGCTGCTTCACCAACTCAAAACCAAGTCCGTTAATCACCCGAAATCAACCCGAGGCCCCTGGGACCTCAACCAAACACACCAACAAGTCCTAAATCATGATACGAACTTAGTCGAGCCCTCAAATCACCTCAAACAACATCAAAAACACGAATTACACACGGATTCAAGCCTAATGAACTTCAAAATTTCCAAATTCCACAAACGACACTGAAACCTATCAAATCATGTACGTCTGATTGACCTCAAATTTTGCACACAAGTCATAACCACAAACCTATTCCAACTTCCGAAATTCCGATCCGACCCCAATATTAAAAATTCCACTCCCTTTTAATACTTTCCAAAATTCCAACGTTTGACATTTCAAGCCTAATTCTACTGTGGACCTCTGAATCGAATTTCAGATGCGCTTCTGAGTCAAAAATCACCTAATGGAGCTAACGGAACCATCAAAATTCAAATTCAAGGTCGTTTATATATAAGTCGACAATCGGTCAACTTCTCTGAGTTAAGCTTTCAATTAAGAGAATAAGTGTCTCAATTCACTCTGGACCCGAACCATCTAACTCCATAAGTCATATAACAACTGTAGAACACAAAAGAAGCATAAAATAGGGGAATGGGGCTACAACTCTCGAAACGACCGACCGGGTCGTTACAAGTTCTAATAGTAGTTTTAGAATTGGATCCACCAGATCATTCTACAACACTAAAACACTCAGCAGGCTCTTGCAGGTTAGAAATTGATATTGTCATTCCGTAAGGATTCAACTTATTCCTTTACTGCAAGAAGATTTAGATTAAGACTTACATACTAGTCATATGTATGGATGGTAGTTTAAACCTGTCTCAAGTGTTATTATCCCAATTAACGTATATTTAAATTTTAATTGAAGGAGGTTTATAATTGATTAATCACACATAGAAATGAAGGATGAATTATGCAAATACTAGATACAGTGCACTTGCATTGTAAAAAATAAAACTAGAGAGTAACATTGAAAAAAATGAAAAAATTTATACGAGAAAGAGAAATAAAACTTATGGTAATTTCTTGAAATGTAGTAGTATAATTAAACATAACTTACAATGACTTATCCGACTATTAGGGGATCACCAAAGAATGTCATAAACATGATTATTACTGTAACTATTTGAAGGTTATTGATAACAGTAGAGATAGTTATGAATATGCCAACTCACAGATAGTTGTCAGATATCAGCCAATAGTCACAGACATTTAAAATATACAATGTTTGAACATGTATAACTGTCTTGTTGGGCGAGAGAATAAAGTATCACATTCGTAGCTGAAAAGACCGAGAGCCTACATATATGGTATAGAGAGCTCTTGAGGTATTTTGGAGAAAACTGTGTGGGCTTGGTCGAAAACGAACAATATCATACTATGTTAAGAGTATCTTCGGGTTGATTGGGCCTAAAAACTGGTATCAGAGCAAGGTTTAGGTTTCTACATATAATCTATGGTTAAGATGTCTTCATCATATTCAACAAAGTAAGAAGTATGAAAATTTGATGGAGGTTCTAGTTTTAGTCTATGGAAGATCAGGATGAAATTGTCCCTAGTATTACAAGGGTTATGAAAGGCAATTGATGTGGATTTTCCTGAAAAGATGAAAAAGACAGAGAAGGCATACCAGAAGAAGAGGGCTTTGAGAGCGGTTTTCATGACTGTTACAAATAGCATTCTTTGAAAAATTGCTAAAGAAACTTCACAACAACGTCATAGAAGAAGCTGAAAGATATGTATTGTAAGAAATCGCTGACAAACTGCCTCTACTTGAAAAAAAAGGTTATACAATCTTCGTATGAACGACCTGTTAAAACTCACCTTGATGAGTTTAACTCAATTATAATGGACTTAAAGAAAGTGGATATCAAAATTGGAAGTGATGATCAGGACTTAATTGTGTTATACTTTTACCGCCATTTTATGATACTTTTACTGATACATTGCTATATGGGAAAGATAATATTTTATTGAAAGGTAATAGTAACGCACTAAAAGCTAAAGAGTTGAAAAAAATCTTTCCAAACAACAGAATTGAGGGTAAGTGCCTTGTGAGTAGAGAAAGAACACAAGAGGAAGACTTTAATAGAAAAAGTCAACAACCAGATCGAAGTCTAGAGCAAGAAAGCAGAATTGATATGGTGCAGGGAGCAAGGTCACTATAAGGGAGATTGTCCTAAGCTGAAAGAAAATGAGGGAAACAGAAAGTAGATAGTTCTTTAAATTTATTGATATTGATAATAATTCTGATGATAGTGACTATGTAAGGAAAGTCAGTGTCACGACCCAATTACCCTCCGAAGGATGTCGTGATGGCACCTAGTCTCTACGACCAGGTAAGCCTAACAAATAATAATAACTGAATAGATATAAACTAAAGTTATTGAAAAACAACTGAATAATAGATAAAAACCTTCCGAAAATAGAATCTCACAATACACACCCCAAAACCCATGGAAACTAAGTCATAAGCTCTACATAATACAACTAGAATACTACTACATCACTGTCCAAAAAAAATGCAACAAGAAGTAAAATAGGGAAGGCGACTCCGAGGCCTGCGGACATGGAGCAGGTATACCTTGAAGTCTCCCAAGCAACAACTAATAACCTCTAATGACTGGAACGAGCACACGTACCTGGATCTGCACAAAAATATGTGTAGAAGCATAGTATGAGTACACCACAACTGTATCCAGTAAGTATCAAGTCTAACCTCATGTAGAGTAGTGATGAGGCCAGGTCAATACACCTACTAGGATATAAATAAAGAGTATGAAAATGTAATACCGATGTCTAAAGAAAAATGAAGAACAATTGAAATGAAACCAAGATAATAACATGAACTAGTACCGGAAACCAACAACAAAAATAACATAAAAAGAAGCAACTAAATAGCTACAATAATCATGTACGTTCCATAACTGCTAGAACAATTAAGAGTGAAACAACAAGATATATTCTTACCAGAACACTTTGCAACAGAATAACAAGAATCACAACGAGGTACCACCTCGTGTATAATGAGATACAAACCAGTCCACCTCATATAATAAAAAATCATAACCGAGGAACCGTCACATTCACTTTTCTCAATTTCAATCACAATCTTTCTTTATACCGCCGCGTGAGCCTTTCATTTGAAAATAAGATTTGAAAACAATTTTCCCAAAATAGCTACACGCACTTTATCCCATCTTATGACGCCGCGTGGCTTCACGTAAATTACCCTACAAGCAACACGCCCATAAGTCCTACCTTATACTGTCGCATGCATATCAATCACAAGCCTTATACCGCCGCATGATCATATCGCAATACCAATTTGCGCCACAAGTGCTCATATATCACAACTTGCCAACAACAACAATACCAATATTTCCACAACAATATCCCATTGCTCTACTACAATGTATACAAGAATATCAACAACAACAATGGATGAAAAAGGATCAATAAGATAGATATTTCAACAATAACCAACATCACCTCAACGTATTAACGACTTTCACAGCTTCAACACCAAATAACTCAACAATGAGAGAAATAATGTATAACTACAATATTAGATAAGACTAACTCACAATAAAAGAGATAATGAGTCTCAAATAATGGAAAACAACAGGTAGAGGGATAACATGAACAATCACTTCAAGTAACGAAAATCAATAAGGAAAGAGATAACACGAACAATAAGGAGGCAACAAGTTCAACTAAAGCACGAGCTCAATTTAGCAAGTAGGATGTAGAACAAAGACTAAACAAGTCAACTAAGGCATGTAAGGATAGTCTAACACTATTAGGGATAAGTTGACTATGAGAATAACATAATATGGCATTTCAATTATGCATGGAAATAGTCTAAGTAGCCTGAACTGGTCAAATACCACGGACAACCCGTGTACCCACTCGTCACCTTATGTACACGGATTTCACTTAGCACAATTGAATCAAACAATACCAATCCTAAGGGGTAGTTTCCCCACATGAAGTTAGGGAAGACACTTACCACAACTATGCTAATTCAACACTCAGAAATAGCTTTCCCTTAAAATTTGCCTCTACACGACTAAAATCTAACCAAAATTAACTCAATATCATCAAACAATGCTAGGGAATTCAATTGCAATAGATAATGTTAAGATCTTTATACTTTTCTTAAAAAGTCAATAAAAGTCAACCCGGGGACCGCCCGGTCAAAACCCGGATCCAATGGTAGATTCCATCTACCCATAATCCCGTAAGTTCATATATGGGATTAGTTTCAAAATCCGAGTCCAAATCGAGTCGACTCTCAAAACCAGATTTCTTATTTTTCAAAAACTTGACAAAGTTTCACAAATTTCTACTTTGATTCACATAATTTTGATGTTAAAATCTAAGATATGTTGATGGAATATGATTAGAAATAGATTAGAATCACTTACCCAAGGTTTGTAGGTGAAAAAATCCTTTCCAAATCACCTCGTACCGAGTCTAGAGTTTAAAAATGTTAGAATGAGTTCAAAAATCGCATCCCAACCCTTTAACCAGCTGTAGAGGTCACATTTGCGACACATGGTTTGCATTTGTGAACCCTTGCAATTGTGGACCAAGGCTCGCATTTGCAAACCCTAACAGATTCAACATATATCGCAATTGTGATAGAATCTTCTCAATTGTGGACTAGGTAATCTTGCAAAAGGGAACAAGTTTTTCGCAATTGCGAACATGACCAAATTCTGTTGGCTTCACAGATGCGAAAGTGGGGACGCATTTGCGACAACTTCCCATCACATGTTGCCTTCGCAAATGCGAGCCTGGTGTTCGCATTTTAACACTAGAGCACCAGACATCAGCTTCTGCAATCTCCAGTCCAAAACACTTCTGTAACGTGTTCGAAACTCATCCAAGTCCTCGGGCCTCCAAACCAGACATCCACACAAGTATAAAAACATCATACGAACTCGATCGCACGATCAAATCACAAAAATAACATCTAGAACTACGAATCGAACACTAAAACACATGATTTTTCAAAGAAATTTTCAAGAACTTCTAGAATTCTAAGCGTTTGAAACATATCAATCAACTCCAAACGACACCAAGTTTTGCAGACAAGTTCTAAATGCCATACCGGACCTATTCCAAGTCCCAAAATCAAATTCCAAACTCGATAATTAAAAGTCAACCTATAGTCAAACTTTTTAACTTTAAATTACCAAATTTTGGTAAATCAACACAAATCAACCTACAAACTTCCAAAATCAATTTCCCAAAATCACGATTTGAAACTATCGGAGTCATAATTACACAGTTCCGGGGTCGTTTTCACAAAAGTCAAAGTTTGGTCAATATTTTCAAATTTAAACTTCTAAGTCAAGAATCAAGGGGCCAAATTAACTTGAAATCTTCCCAGAATGATACTAATCATGTCACGACCCAAAATTCTAAATCAGGTAGTGATGGCGCCCAATCGCGGGTTCGGGCAAGCCAATACTCAATTTACCAAGAGTTCTTTCTTATTTGATTAAACATTTCAACATATACCAAGTTTTAAAGCTTAAAACATAAATCGAAAAGGATAATTAGACAGTTTTAACCAAAATCGGTCATAAGGAGGCGTGAGCCAATATATATACAGACCCGTAATCCATAATAACTACCACGTGTGTGCTAGGAACTAGTGTGACAAGTCCTACGGGCAAACTAACAGAATATACAAAAGATATAATATACAGTCCCACTGTCTAAAAGAAATAGACGGGAAATAAGCAAAAGAAACTCAATGGTGCTGCCAAGGATCGTCAGGAGAAGCAATTCACCGTGAAGTCAGGTCCAATTATAATCAGAATCGAGCTCCGGTCTGGTAACCAGATGCACCAGCCTCAGAACCTGTACAATTAAGCATAGAAGCGTAGCATGAGTACATAAATAAATATGTACCTAGTGAGTATCCCGTCTAATCTCTAAGAAGTAGTGACGAGATGTCGACTTGACACTCACTAAGGTCCAACAATATAATTTAACAGAATATGATGAAAAATAGTAGGCTT
Organism: Nicotiana paniculata; assembly: GCA_005239505.1. Taxonomy (NCBI): domain Eukaryota; kingdom Viridiplantae; phylum Streptophyta; class Magnoliopsida; order Solanales; family Solanaceae; genus Nicotiana; species Nicotiana paniculata. Next base: position 2,682 of record ML311465.1, on the reverse strand, counting down.
GTAAAGGTAGTAAAGCAGCAAATATATAACACATTGAAATCTAAGTAAATACTGGAAGTAAATAAACAATTACTATTTCATCTTCCCCCAAATATCTGTCAAACCAATATCCATGAATTCAGTAACAATTTATCATGCGCATACGGGATAAGGACAACCGGCCTGAGCCATAAAAATAATCATATCTGTGCACTGTCGAGGGTCGAACGGCCCGAACCATAAGTGCATCTTTCAATCCGCCGTGGCGTACGGCCCACTCCCATGAGAGTGGGGGGAAATCACACTCCGCACGTGGAATGTAAATTGCGAAGCGGTCACATGCACACACAATATTCTTTTAAAATTACTTTCCATAATCAACTCCTTCAAATTATCAAATTCCATAAATCTCAGGGAACCAATGCTACGTATCACATGAATTCATAACATATAATTCATTACGAGGAAGAACACAAGGCATGATGTGGGCCTAACTACCCGGACATAATAATAATAGTCGCAACGTACAGACTCTCGTCACTTTGTACGTACGTAGCCCCCACAAACATCACACATAGCAAATCACCTATGGGGACAATTCTCTCTTACGAGGATAGAAAGGAGACTCACCTCGCGTCGAACCTACTCCCCGGGTCAAGAATGCGCCCGAAACTCCGAACTCGTCTCCCAAGGACTCGAAACTAATCAAACGTCACGTAAATAATCAATTTATACTCAAAGCATGGAATTCTCCTACTTATATAGTCAATTCATCATTCTTGAAGAAATCCCAAAATCCACCCCCGAGCCCGCATGCTCGGATTCTAAAATTTCTCGAATGAAACACTCACCCATAACCTAAAGATCGTTAATATATGATTTTAGTATGATTTCATAGCGAATTCACGAGTAATTCTCTAAATTCTCAAAAGCCCTAGGTCACTACCCAATTCCTTGATTTTCACTAATTAAGTAGTTAATTTAACTAGTAATTCATATATTAAACTAATACTAGGGTAGAATTTACTTACCTTATTAGTATCTAGGTAGATTGGCTCTTTCCCAAGCTCTCTAGGTCGACAATGGTGGAAGAAAAATGGAGAAAATGAAAATTTCCCTTGTTTTAAAAGAACACACTGCCTATGGTGGTTCCGCACCTGCGGCTCAAGGATCGTACCTGCGGTCTCGCACCTGCGGAAAATGGGACAAGGGCCCGGGCTCGCACCTGTGGGCAGGAGTCCGCACCTGCGGCTCCGCACCTGCGGGAAAGGGCCTGCACCTGCGAGAATTGGGCAGCCCACCTGGGGGTCGCACCTGCGACTGGGCAACCGCAGTTACGGTCACACCAGATCAGGTGTACCAACAACTATTTCAGATGGTTTTTTGGCCTTGTTTGGTGCCCGAGAGGAACCCAGGCCCACCCGAGCCCCCGTCCAAATATACCAACAAGTCCCAAATCATAATACAGACTCGCTCGAGCCTTCGAAACACTCAAAACAATGTAAAAACTTAAAATCACACCTCAAAACTCCCTAGAATAAATACTTAAGAACTTCAAGTTCTTGAATTCGATATGAATGCGCCGAACCGACCTATACTACTCGGAATGACACCAAATTTTGCTGGCAAGTCATAAATGACATAACAGAACTATTCCCGGTCTCGAAATTCTGTTCGTAACGCGATAACACAAACCCAAACCACAATATGAACTTAAGGAAACTCTTATTTCGATATTAGGCACCGAAACGCTCCCGGGTCATCCAAAACCCATTCCGAATATATGCCCAAGTACGAAATCACCATACGAAGCTACCAGAATCGTCGAAACTCGATTCCGAGGTCGTTTACTCAAAATGTTGACCGAAGTCAAACTTGGACAAAAAGGCCAACCTTAAGGAACTAAGTGTTCCTTTACTGCTCTAAACACTTCCGAATACTGGACCACCCGCCCCCACAAGTCATAAATCACAATAAGAGGCTATGGGAAGTTTTGTTTAGGGGAACAGGGTCTGATAACGCAAAATGACCGGTCAAGTCGTTACATTCTCCACCTCTTAAACAATCGTTCGTCCTCGAACGAGTCTAGAATCATACCTGAAGTGCTGAATAAGTGCGGATATTTGCTCCGCATGTCCTCCTCGGACTCCCAGGTCGCTTCCTCGACTGGTTGGCCCCTCCACTGGACCTTCACCGCATAAACTCTCTTGGACCTCAACTGGGGATCCTGTCTATCAATAATAGCAATTGGCTCCTCTTCGTAGCCTAACCTCTCATCCAACTGAATAGTGCTGAAATCAACCACGTGAGAGAAGTCGGCGTGGTACCGTCGGAGCATGGATACATGAAAGATCGGATGAACTCCTGATAAACTGGGAGGTAAATCTAGCTCATAAGCAACCTCCCCAACACGCCTCAACACCTCGAAGGGACCTATAAACCTCGGGCTCAGCTTTCCCTTCTTCCCGAACCTCATAATACACTTCATCGGCGAGACCTTCAACAGAACCTTGTCTCCCTCCATAAATGATACATCACGCGCCCTCTGATCCGCGTAACTCTTCTGTCTGGACTGTGCTGTGCGGAGCCTCTTCCGAATCAACTTCACCCTCTCCAAAGCATCCCTCACCAGGCGGGTGTCATATAACTTATCCTCGCCAGGCTCAAACCACCCGATAGGAGAACGACATCGCCGACCATACA